>VZRJ01009426.1:0-143065 GCA_013397565.1 Ptilonorhynchus violaceus | reverse complement strand
TCTCATAGTATTTCAGAAAGTATACAGGAGAACTCTCGTTTTATAATACCTATGTAGAATTATCCCACCAGTATATTTTTCCATTATCAGGGTCTCTCAATTCTTCAACCCTCCCTTTTATTTCAGGGGACACGACACCAAATGTTTTACCAAGAACCATGGGGAAATCATGGTTTGGGAACACATGCAGTCTGAAGGTAAAACACACATGGCATGTCCAGTCCCTGAAAGTTAGATCCTTGCATTACAACCAAGCAAGACTATATATATAAACAAGCAAGTCAGTGTAACTTCAGGAGATATAAAAGTACTAAAAGAAAGTATCAGGATATTCTGTATGACAAATATGTGAAAGACTGCTGTGAGACTGTCCCATCAAATTTGCTAGGCTCTAAACCAGTTCTATTTTCTGGCAATCATTTTAAGACTACAAAGAAATTTTTTAAGTTGAAGCTTTCCTTTACAGAAAGGTCCCCCTATACATATATAACAGTAACTTGAAGAGAAATGGAAATACAGAAAAAAGATACATCTATACTGAATGCTATTTTTATTACAAAAGAAAATGAAAAATAATGTCCAAATCACAAATGACACCTCTTTTGAAAATTTCTATTACATAAATGTATATTAGTTTTCTGCAACTGACATTTAAATTTATTTGAACTTGATTTTATTAAGAGCCAATCTCTAATAAAAATTTATTGTCTTTAATCAAAAAGATTTTCATTTTCCGAGCTGTGGTGCATTGACCATACTGGACATCAAGTGTCCAGCTAAACTTCTCTGTCACTGCACTCCTCAGCTGTATACGGGACAGAAAATAAAAGGCTCATGAATCAGGATAAAGAAGGGAGACATCACTCACCAGTTACCATCATGGGCAAAACAGGGTCAGTTTGGGGAAATTAATTTATTACTTTCAGATATCAAAGAGTTTTCACCTTTGATATAAGACAATTGGTTATTTGACTTTATCAGGGCATGGAATCCCAAGAGCATCTATCTGGATATTTGCAGTAAATTATACTTAAAGAACTTTTTAAGGAATCCTACTCCCCTCCTTTTCTTTACCCTCTCTTTTCATTAATTGATGGAGCCCTCCAGATTATTAATCTCTTGAAATGCTGTTACTTTCTTCAAGCAAAAGAGGGAAAGACAAGGTGTTCTGTAATAAAAATAGAATCTGAATAGCCCAAATCTTGATGCAGAAGTCTGTGTGTGAAATTTTTCTGGCATCTTGTCATAAGCAGTGTACTTTGTGTTCTGGGGCTGCTAGTGGTGCTTTAGATTTAACAAGCTACTAATGGCAGCTTGCTAACAGTACTTGTCTCTTGGACACCAAGATGCTGTTAGCATGAAAAAGCAGTGATTTTTTTCCTCTGGTATCAGTGACAAAGTGACCCAGCTGCTTTACCTATGCAAGTTCCAAGGACCGCATTTTCTATTACATGGATGATTGGATGAAATAGAGGGCATTTGTTTGTTGGGAATGGGGCTTAGTGCAAGAATGAGTTTGCCAAAGATTTGAATAGAAATGAGCTCTTTTCCTAAATTGCATTTGTTCTTTTCACATAGGCCAAATGTTCTTCTTTTGCACTGGACTCCAACAGATGCCTTTGCTTCATTGCATGAATGTCCTTAGTCAATGGTGGTTGATATACATTCCTACTCCATCCAAATCTCTGCAATACTATATTTAAGCCAACAGGTGAAAAGTGAAAAATCTAAAAACTATTAATTAGTGGATTGATCTGAGCTAGTGAATACTCAGCTCCCTTGAAGTCTTCAGGAACAGATAGGTTTCTCTTCTAAGAGAGATGTTATAGTCAAGTTACTGAGATAACTAAAACACTGAATAAAAATTGAGTAGTCTTTGACAGAGAAAGTCGCACTAGGTTAAAAGTTGAATTAGAAATGACCAACCTGCTGTTATTATGAATTATATCAATCAGTGTCTTCCAACAGGACTGTTTTTGGAGAATGTTCCTATAGCGGGGTTATTATTTATCTGATTGTTTTCACTGCTTGCCAGTAAGTATCTTAAATGTTTAATCCAAGACTCTCTCTGTTAAAGCTGTAGAAATATATTTGAGATTTCATTCTTACTTCTTTTGTCTTTATGAAGGCATTTTTGCCTTCATTTTTGTTTCACACACAACACTCAGGCAACTACAGGTGCTTTTCCCCTAAAAAATATTACCTTACAGGGCAATTCAATTTTCACCCTTTAAAGAAGAATGGGTTTTTTCAAATTCTCAAATAGTTGATATTTGTCTATCTTGGACACTTTTTCATTATTTTCTCTACCAATAGATTGAGGTTTTCTGCCTTTCTTCTTACTGTGACCTTTAACCTTGTAAGATTCTGCTCATATGTGAACCTTGATGCTGACTGCAGTATCTCAGTGTTTGTACCATGCTATAAGCATCATGGAGCTTAGATGTTCATTACATTACTTCAAAATCATAATAATTTCAAACCAACAGCTCTGCAGTTATGTCAGGTGGATCTTGTTTTACATGTTACAGCATTCCGTGGCTCAGAATTTTTCCTTTTTTCTCTTAGGTTTTTGTGGAGGCACTTGATACAAGAAGACAGGAATTTAAGAACTGCAGATCTTGATTAAGATAACGAGTGTTGGTATGGCTGCTGAAGGAGAAACTTATGGAAATTCTATTCGTCAACACATTTTCTAACAAACCTATTAACAAATCAAGACCTAAGTTTTTTTTATTTTAGGCCATTACAATTTCTAGCACATTTATACGACCTCAAGAACCCACCTCTCGCTTCACATACAGTGAGGTGAGAATAGAACCACCAGTGAGAAATGTATTTTATAATATGTTTTTCTCATGTTCACCGAAATAACTTTGACCACTTATGGTCCTCCATTTTCTGAGATTTTGTTTTTGCATACTTCCCATGGTTTCTGAAAATGATGTACCTATGCCATATGGGGCTGGATGAGATTCACCTGAGGGTACTGTGGGACCTGGCAGAAGAGCTCTCTAAGCTGCTCTTCATTATTTGTTATCTGTCCTGTCTAACAAGGGAGGTCCCAGATAACTTGAGGTGGGCCAATGTGATGCCCATCCACAAGAAGTATGATCCGGGGAACTGCAGGCCTGTCAGCTTGACCTCAGTGTTGGGGAACATTATGGAGCAGATCATCTTGAGTGCATTCACACAGCTCAGACAGGATAACCTGTCTGTTGATCAGGCCCAGCCAGTGGGTTTAGGAAATGTGGGTCCTGCCTGTCCAATTCGATCTCTTTTCATGACCGGGTGACCTGCCTAGTTGATGAGTCTACCTGGGTTTTAGCAAAGCTTTTGACACCATCTCCCATGGCATTCCCCTGGAAAAGCTGGCAGCCCATGGCTTGGACAGGTGTACTCTTCATAATTCTTCATTTGCACCTATGTGATTGCACATGGAAATAAATTCTTGAATGCCATCTATCTTCATCAGCACGTATTTAAACTTCTTAAGAAATTTATTCCCATTTCTAGAAATATTGTACAAACTATGTTCTAGAGATTTTTACTTGAATCAGTGTCACAGTACCAAGTTGCTTTAGTTTTTAATAATTATGGGAAGAATGTGCCGTGTGAGGGAAAAATTAAAATTCCTATATTCGTATTTCTCTTGTTCTCAAAGTAAATAAAGTGCGCTGTGTGGAATTGTGTCATGAAAAGAATCTAGAAGCTGACTAGTGAATAATAGTGCTAACACCATACATCACATATTTTGGGTTTAACAATTTCTGTGTTAATTCTTTTTGTGTTATGATTCTAATGGTAACAAACTGTTTGAAGGTAGGTTAGAAAGGTTATTAATTATCTCTCATCATAAAGACCAGAACTCACTGCAAATTTTAAAGAAAGCTATTTTTTTCCCTTTTCTTTTGATGGCAAATTTGTATCTAGTTTATTTTTATACATGCGTATATATGCATATACCTGTTAAGTATTATTATTAACACACTGATCAGTTTATATCAGGTAATGTTCCACCTGGTCCAAAACTTGAGGTGACATCCATCAGATCTTGAAATGCAGGCAGGAAGGGAGAATACACTGTGAAAGCAAAGTCACTTTTTTGGGAACTGCTGGCTGTCTGGAATTTCTGATTCTCTGCTGGTCTTTGAGATGTGAAACATGCTATGTTCAGCAGTTAAAGTCTTTTCACTTTAGGATGATGAATTTCTGAACAACCCCACAAAACTTAATGCAACTTTTCCAACTTACATTGTAGGACTGTTGATTTAAGTCATGGATATACCACCTGGAACATTTATTTCCTATACAAAGGGACTTATTTGCAGCCAAAACCAGTGCACAGGTGGGCATTCAAAGAGATGTATGAAAGTTCTAACACTCTGTTTACAACTTAGCATGGCATAAATCTGACCTGCTGTAGTTTTACTCCAGTCCTGACAGCCCTGTGTAATCTGTGCAGTGTAAAGAATGTGTGGATTAATACTGGAGAATTAGATGCTATCCTTACCTCAGAGCAGCTGTAATTCCACTGCTGCTGGAAGATAATAGTTTTTAGATCAATTGCTTAGACTTTAGGCTACAGGTATGGTGATTTTAAGCTCATATTTTATGGTGGCTGGAAGACTTATCTTTAGTTTAAAAATGTCACATAATATGTCACTGTTTTCTGTCATTGGTTGGTTAGATAGGTAAAATACAAAACTATAAGGATTTAAAATAGCATAAAAGAGTGCTTGACGTTATTTTTAACTTATGTTTTGAGGAAGTCATACGGTGCTTGCACTCAAGTCACTTATTTGGTCATTTTTAAATCTTTCTCAAAAGACTCAGTCTTTCTCAAATTTCTCAGGGAATCCTGTATTTATGATTAATGTATGACATAATTTTAACATGCATATCTAACAGTATATATGATGTGTATATATGCACTGCTGCCAGTCAAATCTGAATTAAGTAATTAGACAAATGCAGAGGGAAAGAAAACATAGGAATAACTGACCTTGATCATGTTACAATTTGTAATAGCATATAGTGGTATTTCCCATAGAACTGTTACAACTGACTGCTAGAAACACCAATAAACTTTCTCAAAGCTGAGAAGCCTGCATTACACTGGAGACAAACTTAACTGGTTCTCTTGGATCCTTCAAGGAAGAAGAAAATTTGAAGAGCATTTCTCTCCTGGTGTTGCTACTTCAAATAATGACCAGCCCTAGATCTCCTATGCACTGGAGCTACAAGTCAAAGAACTATGCTCTCTGGGTGGATTCTTAGTATGCAGGGGAAATATCTGCATACTGACAAGCACTCTTTGGTGCCTACCCACCTTAATAGGCTATCTCATGTTCTGTAGAAATGTTATGAAGTCTTTGAGTCTTACATTGTACACTTTTATCAGCCTCCTTTGTAGTTTACTGGAAGTTTATTTTAAATGTGTTGTTTTAAATATGTTAAATTAATTGTTTATCCACTTATGTAAGTAGTGTTAGCAATGAACCTCCAGGAGAACTGCAAAACATTACCTGGCTTGAGGTGATTGGTGACTTTTGTGTCTTGGTAGATCTCTGACATTCTGATTTTCATTCATCAAGCTGTTAATGTAGTGAATTCTTTAAATTTTATATTTGTATTCTCTTTACATAATGGTATGCTCACCTGCACATCCAGCTGGTAATTACAGCTAACAGTGTTCAAGTTTAAGCAGAAATTTGCTATCTAGAAAATATACTGTCACAGAATACCAAGACTAATATTGAAATTACCCACTGCACAGCTAAAGGCCTCTTAATATACTCTAAAAAAGAAAATTAGGCTTTTTTTGACAAGACATTTTCTGTGTAGTAGTTGATTGTCAGCTGACGGAAAAGCAGTACTTTGAATTGGTGGCAATTTGTTATTTAGAACTAATGTCAGGATAATTTAGTTTTCCCTTTATTTATATTCCTTTTGAATACTAGTACAATAGTCAAGAAAAGTAACTCAACCTTTAATATTGCTATGATGTGACTGGATTGGCTTGCTTGATACAAAGCATTGGCCTTTGCAGGTGCTGCTATGGTCAGGAATAAAACTGAAAATACGCACCCTCTACACCCTTATCTTCTAATTCTTTGCCCTCTCCTTTTCCTTTGTATATATTGTCTGCAATTTCTGTATCCTTGCATTATTCCATAACTTCATTGCCATTTTTATTCTACTAAAAATTGACTCCAGTGAGTTTTGCATTCGAATAAATTAGCATACTGTAACACAGGTTTAAGTTGTGAAAGTCTACTTTAGGAAACAGCATGCCCTTTACAGTGCTTGATGTCTTATCTGTATGGTTTAGAAAAGGTAACAGCAGTGTGACATAAATAAAAATATTTCCTGTAAACCTTTTTTCTCTTTCAGTATGAACAACTTTAATACCTGTTTTGTAAGAATTATTTTTAGATATTTTTAGTTCCATATGCATAGACTCCTTTGTAGAGTTCTAATGCNTTGCATTCGAATAAATTAGCATACTGTAACACAGGTTTAAGTTGTGAAAGTCTACTTTAGGAAACAGCATGCCCTTTACAGTGCTTGATGTCTTATCTGTATGGTACTTCCATTTTTCTTTTGGTACTACCCACTTCCTTTCTTTTCTGTTGAAAATGGGTATTGTTGCTGTCATTTCATTTCTTCCTCAGACTGAGCTTTTACTTACAGTTTTCTTCTTTCTTTGTAATAAAAATATTAAAACTCCCACATCTATTCACATTCATATTTACTTTCCAATTAATTCACTAGTGATTTTCTTTATTCTTGAAAAATCATCTCTTTGAAATACCAGCACTGATTGGAACTGTCTTCTCTTTATCCATACTTAATGAAACCAGGAGAGGATTTTTGATTCTTGGGCAAGCATACTGCTGACTTATATTCAACATTCCCCAGGTCCCTTTCCATTTCTCAAATCCAGTGTCTCCTAAAGCTATGACCATGAGTGACAGAGCTTTTAATTTCACCTTGATTAGGGATATACTTATAAGCACTCTCTGTAAGTACTGACCCGTGGTGGTAAGACCAGCAGTAGCCATGGCGGGTTAGTTATCAGTTAGTTATCAGTTAGTTATCATATTTATCCCAGCAATTCCTTCAGCACTGTAGAAACTTTGTGGGATATTTTGTAACATTTGGGAGCAGACATGAACACTGAAGATAAAGTGGGGAGGAGAAAAATTGTCAGTCAGGAGAGAATGATGCTTCTTTATTGCATGATTGATATAATGAATTTTCTTACTAGTGAAAATGCTTGCCCCTCTTATAACACCTTAGTGAATGTCCCTGCCAGCAGAAAGGTCAGGTTATAAAATGTGACTAATATTATTGTCAAAGAGCTCATATATTTCAATGCCGTTTTTATTGTGCCTTTGTTTGGCACATATTGGGTGAGAGCAACATGATTTTTCATCCTTCTTAAAGAGTAGGTAATGGATAACCCCCATTTAGAGGCACAATACTTTCATTAAAAACATTCTGTGCCAGATGGATCATACCTATCTATTTCCCTTTTTTTTTTTTCTGCAACAAGTTGCTTAGGCACACTATGCTACTGACAAAGAAAGATTTCCCAAACAAGGTAATGTACAGAAGCCTGTGGCTAAGTCAAGTATTTCTTCCCTATTCATTCTGCTTCTGAGACAGTATATGTATTGCTTACTATCTTGACAGGCATCCTTACCCCAAAGGAAGTACATCAGCAAATGTCAGGTCATGTGGGTAGCCCCTTCAGTGTGCTCACTGAAGGGGGTTACTTCACAATGGTAATGTCACCATGATTGATATAAAGACATCTTCTATGTGAAGGCAAGTACTTGGAAGATGCCTACAGGTATCTACTGTAGATAAATCACAACCTTATATCAAGCCATTTTTATGGACGAAGAACAGACTAGAGAACAATTCACTGTAGTGTCCAACTAGATAGAAGTGGATTTGGTGAGATCTGCATTCAATTACAGAAGACCTTAAAGTGAAAAGATCAGTTATTCTGTCCTACAGGAGTACATGAAGCCTTTTGAGCTTAGAGATGCCACAAGAAGTATTGGATACTCTTACTCAATACCAACTAGAAAGAGAAACATGAAAGTCCAAATCCAGCCTGAAGAACAAAGTTTAATTTGCAAACAGCCTTGCTTATACACACAAAAATAATCTTTCTAAGTAAAAGTTTATTTTTCTTTCTGAGAGAAACAAACTAACTTTTGTTATCTATTCTTTTGTGTTCTGTTTAGGGAGGAAGGAAAGTTAAGGGGAATGTGTGCTAAGCTGAAAAAATCCTCTCTCCTGATTCTATCTTAGCAAAAAATTTCTATGCAGATATGTGTGTTTCTCATGTGCAACATGTTTCCCTTCACTATTTTTTCTGCCAGTATCTATTACCTAAAGCAATGCATGTGCAGAGTAGGAAGGGTAGAAAATATTATAACATTTTGTAACAATGGTGCTTGCAAATAATGTAGTTATCTATTATAATCCATTTGAATTTTTACTGCAGTACACTAATTCCTTGAACTCTAGCTATAGTAGAACAGTGATTGACAACAATGCAAACATGGACTTTGTAAAGATAAGTGTTTCTGTTACTACTCAGGATTCAGCTATTAGTCCAGTGGAGTGGGCATTCAAGTACTTATTTTAACTTAATTTCTCCAATTACTATTTTCCCCTCTTTTGATGGTTACAGCTATCCAAACACTTTTCTCTGAAAGGCAGGGAAGCATAGCAAAATAATTGCAATTCATACATAGGATTGTCTTTTTATTTTGGAAGTCCTACTATTCTTCTATTTTGACAACAGAGAATTTTAAAATGCAAGGGCTGTTCTGTCCTGAGGATACCTCATTGACATTACTACAACGAAGTGGTCCTAACTATATGTTACTATGAACTAGTGTTTCTCTAAAACCCAATATATTCTACTTACAAAACTGAAAATTCCATTTTACCCTTCTGTTAACTCAGTAAATATTTCACCTTGTATATTTAACTGGTTTAAAAATTATAGAAGTGGCCAGTACATGAAGGTAATATAGGAGACTGGATTTCTCTTGGAAACTAAACAAGAGCAATCATCTTTTATGTATTTTTCCAAACTAGGAACCCAGCCATCCATGAACCTGACCTTGGTCTGTTGAGACAAACTTGCATTTCAGCCTAATCCATTTCAGGCTCATAGACCTTTTGGTAAATCAGATTAGAGAAAAAGAACTGCAACATGTGTGAGTTCAGGGCACACAGGAAAAAAATAGGAAAAAAAAAAAAAGAAAAGAAGAAACACTGGGGAAAGCTTGTAACTCAGACACCACTTCTGGGAGACAGGATTTGTGGCCAGGAAAACATTGGGCACAGTGGGGAGACAGAGCTGAAGTGCACATCCCACAGTGCTCAGCTGGCTGGGGAGCAGGACTTACCTGAGCAAAACTCAAAGAAACAAAACCAAGGAACATTGTACATTTGGCAGCAGCTGAGAGGGGGTTTTCAGGCACATAGTAAAAGACAGCTGGTTTGAAAAAGGGAAGGGAGTCTGCCTATGGTCAAACAAGACAATGAAGAGCAAATTCAGACAAATCCGTTCACTTTCTTATAACATGTTCTGGGTTTATCTTGGGACTGTCCAGACAAATTGTGAGTAAGCTCTGGAATGAAGCCACAACGTCAGCACAGATCATTTAAACACCGAAAAATTCTGCATAGGTTTAAACTTGTCTGTAATGAATCCTAATGATGGCTGGAGGGAGCTGTTAATGAGTGTGAAACGGAGCCTGGGGTAACAGAAACTCCCTTCCTAATGTGTTGAAGTGGAAGCTACTCCAGAAATGGAAGTGGCTGTTAGTTATGCAATGTCAGCCCTGAGATGTGAACTAGTATTTAACTCTTCTCATTCATTCGAAACTTCTCTCTTGTTCTGATTCCTTGCTGGGAAACATTGTATACTTTGGGTCCACTTTTTTTCCACTATCTTTTCTAAAAGTGGTCTTGCAAATCAAGATGTCTTATAGGTGGCAACAAGTAAAAACTAAATTAAAATCTTTTACTCTGTGAAATTTGGAACATTACAATGAATGTAAATGTTCCAATTAAATATTACTCAATATGATGTGCTGTGGATTACTGTAAAAAAATAAGAAACTTCTGGAAAAGAATTCTTTTATCTAAATCTAAACTGTTCAAAGGGAAAATCAGATTCCATAAAAATAAAGCTGAAAACATAAATGTAAAGTCTGCATTCCTCGTTAAGATAAAAAAGACTCTCCTCTCATAAATGTGGAAGCCAGGCCATCATGGTCATTTATCTTCTGTTGAAAGCAGCAGTTTATCAGCTCTGCTTTGCCCTCTCTGATTTTTTTCATTCTATGCAACCAGTTGACTTCCCTAAGGTTTTGCCCAGCCAGTGAAAAAAATAACTTTCATCCTGCTGTTTATCTTTAGGCAAGCATTTTTCCATATCAGCTGTACTCAGTTCTTATCCTGCACTGCTCAATTCTGGGCATTTTATTTTGCTGTTACGGCATAGAGCACTGAAAAATATGAACAGTTAATTCCATAGGAGTTTGTGGGGGCAGCTCTATGGCTTTCATCAGACTGACTGTCCTTCAGCCCCCTTCAGTTACATTTAGTTTGAACATACTTGCACTGTCAGAACAAAAGAGATGTTATAAAGAAATGTTTTGGTACTATTATTTCACAAAATTTCAATGAAAAATAAATACAGATTAATACAAATATCAATTGACCTAAGCCTATCTAGATATTCTTGGTGAGAGTTGGATTCAAATTGCAAAGATTTGCAAAGGGGGTCTGTGTTTGATTTTAAAAAGCATTAGTTCTGCAAAGTATAGATTCTAAGAAAAAAAATTCCAATATTGTGGAATGTAAATCACTTAGAAAATAGGAATCTTCAGAGGGAGGATACTAGAGAGATAAAAAAGTATGAAGTTGTCCCAAACATATTGTATCTGCATATTTAAGCCCAGATTAAAGTTGCTGCTGCCACCTCAAATGTCCACTTACAGTTTTTTGCAACATCTCAAAAGGATTCAACTATCATTGACAGGCAGGGCTACTTTAACATGATGCTGGTACTGAAATTACATTTCCCAGGTAAGACAAAGGATTGATGGAATTTGATTATTAGGGGAGGGTAAGATTGGAGTGCTTAGCAATGTCTCTGGAAAGGTATGTCCCAAGATCTGAGGAAAAAAAAGATCCTTCCTAAAATTTATTTGAACCTGTGCTTTTCTATGTCTTTCAAAAGTGTTTTGGGGAATTATTTCAACTGCAAACCAGAATGTTATCTTTTGATTTATATGGAATTATTGTCATTTGCAAGGCAGTTTCATTGGGGTTGTTAAATGTAGGTACATATCATCCATTTTTCTTCCATAGTCTGGACACAGCAATAACTTAATCAAACAGCTAATCATCGAATCACTTTCACAGCATTGTCCTCCTTCTATCCACCTTCATCTAGAAACTTTGGGTTCTTTGACCCGAAATCTTCAATGCAACATTTGGTCTGTTGAGCATGAGGAATGCCATTCATCTCAAAGTCACTACTAACCCAGTCTGCAATTCCATTCATGGTCATCTGCTTAGGGACAGTCATAATGCTTGCAATCCAAGAAAGAGGTCAGAAAAAATGCTTGCAATCCAAGAAGAGGGAACAGGGATATAGTCAATACAGAAATAAACATTCCTTCTAATATTGTCAGTCCTTGTCAATGCAACATTTCAGGTAAGTAGTCTATAATAATGTTTCTCTCCATATTGTTTTAAGGCAAAAAGATATTAGTCTAGAAGTATATTTACTAATTTTCTGTCAATAATAATTAAAAAAAAATTAATTAAAGACATAAATGTTTCTGAGAAGAAAAATATATCCCAGATACAAAACCAGTCATATACCAGTGCCAGAATTTAGTGACAATAGAAAATTTTCACGGTCCATCATTCTCACCACTGAAATACATGGGCATAACTTCATCACTCAGAACTGACAATCAGACATGTTTAAGCAAAGAATGACTTTTCACTTCATAAGTAAGACTTTTTTTTCCTACTTCTGAGACCATTCCTTCTGTATTTCAAGTTAATTTATAATTTTTTTTTTACTTCACTATAGAAATTTGTGGGTTTTTGCAGTGAGCATACTTTGTATCTAAGTCTCTTCCATTACTTTTGGCTAAATCACAACGTTCTTAGCTTCTCTGTTATTCAATACTGGTATAATGTATTATGCCATTTAGAAAGATCATTCAGTCTTTTTATGACTTTTATGCATATGATAAATCACTCTGGATGGCAGTTTTTCCCAGTTCAGAGCAGTGCTCTCTTCCATCTCTGCCTAGTTTATTGATAACTATCACTGGGTGAAGAGCTGGCAGAATCTCAATCTGGCTCAAACTGAAAGAGTAAAAATGAATACTTCAAAATGTAAACTCAACACTGAAAATATGTGTTTAAATCTCATTTTATGTTAAATAACAGAAGAAACATTTAGATCTTTCAAGGAACACACAATCTGGACTATAACATTATTTCATTTCACTACTATTTTGGAAAAACAGTTTTAAGATGATAAAGCTTGCAGAGCTCCCACAAGATGGCTTTGCAGTAATGGTATTTTAAATATTTAGAGGGATAAGATTTAAACACATGTTAGATAAAACAGGCTTTTACTGGTATGAGAAGGTGATCATTCTCACAAAGTGGAAAGAAAAAAATTGCAGGAAATTTTTTCGTATAAAACATTTAGAAACCAGTCTCAGAAGGATGGATGGTCATTTCTGCAGTGACTATAGGTAGAGTGAGCCATAAAACATTTGTGTAACTTTGCTGCATATGAAGTTAATTGTACTTGTTTGTCTCATTGCTACAAAGTGTTATTGAAATATTACCACAAAATTTCTACAGTATATAAAAATATCATTTACTTTCAGCTCTATAGAAGTTTAGAAGATGCATCATGTAGTGAGAAACATTAAACGAAATATTTTCAAAATCCTCAGAATTTTTAAAATATTTTTGTCTGATAGAGGCAAAAGTATGTTTTTATTTATCCTTTTTCTCCTGTTTTGTGATATATTTGTTTTAATATGAAGAAACAATTAATTAATAAGAAATGTGAGAAGGGTGAACTGGAGAGGATTAAATTAAAAATATTTAAGATAATCTTTTTCATTTTGCTTTAAAATTAAATTAATTTCACCTGAGATTGCCCTTTTTTTCACCTAGTTCAAATACCAGGAAGAGATACACTCTTTTCAGTGTACTTCAGCTTATACCTAAAGCTTTTCTCTTGTCTCGTACAACAGAATCAGGCAGTGACACGGAAAATGCAATTACTAATCCAGCCAGTGGGAAGTTCTTTCACTTTCCCCATCTGTTGCCTCCCCTGTCTTTTTTTCATCATAACTTTGTTGAATGTCTGAGCTGGAGGAGGAGGCAATGCAATTAGGGATGTTACTGGCTGGGCATGGGAATTGCCAGCCTGCCCTCCTGTCCAGACACCAAAACCCCCTTCCCTCTGCAGGCACCAGAGAGGAATCAAACATTGGAGAACCGAATTGTTCCAGCTTTAGTCAAGAACTATAAGTGGTTAAGCAGACCTGTTCAGGAGCCAAAAAGAAAGACCAAAATGTTACTGCTATTTTTAACCAGTAACAGCAATGTGTCCCACTAATATTTATCACAAAACAGTGATGTCATCTTACAAAGGTTAGAATACTTGCTGTCACAGGGTCCACTGTACTGATATGCTTACAGTCAGAAGGGCAATAGCTGGTATGTCAGAAACAAGTCAAAAATACAAGACCATCAACCAAAAAGCCTTGTGAAAAAAGCAGTGTAAGATGATGGCATTTGTTGGAAGGAGAGTTTTTGAGAAAATATAAAGTGATGCTGTGACACAAGTCTGTCATTCATAGATGTACTATAACCTGCAGCCTTATCAGCCACTAGATATTTGCATGTACTATGGTTAATATCTTCTCAAAGGCTCCAGCTAAGGTGCTGGGATGCCCATCCTTACCGAAAGGATGCATTTCAACTAGGGTCACAGCAGTCTACTACTCCTTCTTGTTTGTACCCAAAAAAGGCCCGATAATCTGGTTACAAACTAATGTTTTGATCTAAGGAAACTGTGTCTTCCTGGAAAGTGCAAGTACTGGCTAAGCTGAGACACCTGGAGAGAAGGTCAGATTTCAGTGTAAGGGCAGGCAAGAGAAACAGTAGCTACTCACCTGGGAATGGTGATGCTGATCAGGGAACAAGGCAAGCTTGTGTAAGTCATTAAATCTTATTCCCTCTCAAGTCTAGAGAGCATTAGGTTAAGAAAGTAATCAGAAATACTTGACCTACCATGATTAGGTGATGTATAGATACAGTAGGCAATTACTTGGTGGAGCCACAGAGTTTTCACTGTTTTCTTGTCCTAAGCTCCCTGAAGCCATCTCCCCTCTGTTATCAGATTTCTGTTTTGCTCAAATGCGCAAAAGAAGGGTAATAGCTAGGCAGGGATAGTACATCAATCTTATTATAATCTTTGTTTAATACTGTATTTTAACCCATCTTTCTGATTTCAGAAAGTCCAAACCTATCAACAAAACCTTAGCATGGCAGGTTATCTTGATTAACATGCTTCAGGTTACCTGGCTCTTTTAGAAACTGTAGTCAAAATGGCTTTAGTTTGAACATCAAACCCAGAAGTTTCTATGTTCCAAAATAAACATGTATAGCACTTCAATCATTTCTAACATTATTATTAAACTAATAAATGTTTTAGCAGCCTGAAATATCTCCAGACTTAAAACACAGTGTTAGGTACATATATTACAAACAACAACAACAAAGGAGCTGACAAGTAGTGAGTTAAATAGAATTAATTGCCTTTCAGTTTCCCAGTGAAATCATAAACCAATCAGACTTTTTTTCTTGTGTTATATGACACCACCAACCCAAAGTCCCTCAGTGAAATTATTTCCTTGTAAATCATTGCAGTCCATCCATTTTGCTCAAGAAATATGATTTTTTTTTTTTAAGTGGGTAATATAAAGTAGAAAAAATATGTGCTGCTTCCAATCTCCTGATATCTGCAGGAACCCCTGGGCTGATCTAAGGCTCACAGAGTCTAAATACTCAATTACTTTTAAAAGCTGATGGGTATTTAGTATCACAGAATATGAAAAACTAAGCACAAAAAAAAAAAGGAGAACAAAGCAGAGAGGTATAAGAAAGCTTCTCTTTCTCTAGACATACATATTTTACCATTAATTAAATCTTACTTATGTTTATGAGTAATCACTAAATAAAAATATAAATATCACTTGTCTCACTGAATATTACAGTGTAGGTGTTCCTGTTCCTAATCAGAAACATCCAAATTAAAAGAAAGAAACATTCTGATCCACTCAATCTGGTGAGCACACCAGCAGAGATTACTACAATTAGATATTTTCTTTATGGGTGTACTCAATGGATACAAAACACATTCCTGTCCTTCTGACTTGAAATAGGAAAATTATTATAACTGATATTTTTATTTTTTTATTTTATCAAAACAAACATTGGGAAAGAAGATACAGGAAGGAAGGGTGAAAGTCAATAGGTTGATTCAGCTACATTTCCGTCAACAAACTTTGAAAAATTTTCCTGTAAGTGACAACTATCTCTGCACATCCTGGTGGACAACTGGACTCAGGGAACCACTAAGTCATCATGTCAGAACTTCTTTCTGGTTTCTTGTTTAAGGTTGAAGTGTGACAGGGATGTAGCAGACTATAGTTCTTGCTCTTTGAATAAATTTTTGTGAGATTTTTCTCTCCCAACATAGACTGTCCAGAGTGAAAAGTCTGTCATTCTTATATCCATGTATAACATCTGTGAGCTCTTTGATTTGATTGATACATGCAGCTGTACTTTTTAAGTACAGAGGTCAGGGGTTTTTAACTGGTAATGTAAGGTGGTTGTTGTCCAATCAGAAAAGCTTCCTGATTGTAAACAATACGTTTTGCTTTGTCCAGTGACATATATACAGCACCTCAGAAAAGAATTTAATATTCTTTGAAAACTTGATAAGAATAATTGGAAGGTAAAAGTTCTCTTATCTTCTTTAGATGCTTTATTAAATTCATGAGAGATAATACTGCCTCCATGACAACCTGTGTTTATGTTTGTTCCAAAGTTTAATTTCCTAATAATTTGTGAGAACATGAAGAAAAGTCTGAACAACAAGAATCATTTCCCTTCCATTGTCACCTCATTGTCATTATCTCACTTGGAGCTACACTTTAACGATTTTGCTGCTGCCCTCTGGGGAGGGCAGCATGTAGGTGTCTTTTCCCACAGGGGAAAATTATTAGAATTGTGCCTTAGAAAAAGATGGTCTTTCTGAAGTTGTTACATAGAGAAAGAGCCACGGGGAAAAAAAATCTTCAGCTACGGAGCTGGAATGTAATGCTCTTTCTGAAGAACTCTCTCTTCTACCTGACTTGGTGGAAAGGTATTTCCTGAACACCTGACTCAGACATGTATATGAAATCCTTTCTCCCAGGCACTACAGAAAGTGATTTCCAAACAGTTAGACTGCAAAGAGAAAGACTTCTGGTTTGCATGCTGGACATCCTATTTTAATTTTTAAGGATTTTCACATATTCCACTCAGGCTTTTTGGTATTTCAGAATTTCGGAAACTGAGCATTGTGGTTCTTTCAAGTAAGGATTTAAAGTTTCTGTTCATCAAAGTCTAAAGTAATGCTTTTGGATTTCTAATACAGAATATTAAAAAAAATATATATTTCCAAGTTATTTATGGACCATCATATTTGTCTAGCTGTAATATCAAGTGGTAAGAAGAAGATAATTCTGACTTAGTAAAGCCAAAAATTTTCATATTACAAAAAACTATCAAACGTCATTGAAAACACACTGCTTCACTGCTGAGTGAGGAATTTGGACATTGTTTTTAACCCTAATAGAATTAAAATACATTTACTAAGATTTCTTTGCCTAGGAGTCTGCCTTGTGAATTTCCATTCTTTTTTGATTGTCAAACATCTCACAACCTCATAAATTATTTGCAAGGTGCCTGGAGGTGCAGTTAGAGAGGGCAAACTTGTGTTTCTACTAATGAATTGGTTTCCCTATAGGGTACAGGAGACAGTACTTCAGTCTAATGAATGGAAAGCATTAAACTTCAAGAATCTTTTTACTGAGAATGACACCACTTTTTACACAAGAAGAATAAGAAAGCTGGGGAAAGGATCTGTCCCTGTATTGCTCTACTTCCTGAGTAAACCTCTCCTTGAAAATGAAACGAAATGTGAACACTTTTATCCTGTAAATGTAAATGTGGGTAAGCACTGTTTGTTTTATATCTGGAAGCATTGACACATCAGTGGTATCTATTGTTCTGATGCTGAGGTCCTCTGGCTGTTGATTTCGTTTCAAGCTGTGCTGCTACTGTGGCTGCTGGTAGCTGAACAGGGAGCTGCTGAAAAAAAAAAAGAAAACAAAAAATCCACAATAAACCCATAGGGTAGGGTATGAAAAAGATTCTCAGAATTTTATGCAGAATTTCTTTCAGTTGGTGGGTTGTGCTAATTAAGGATAAATTTTCCATAGCTGGATTGTAGAGGTAAGAATAGCATCTAGTCTCATACTCCCAAATGAAAAGCAGTATCGTTGATAAATGGCTGCTGCCTTGATATAGCATTAATAACAATTTCACACACACAGTTTTCCACTGAGGATTCAGTAGCTCCGATATTTATGTCCCAACTGGCTCTTATTCAAGCACATTTTTTTTTCCCCAGTGAGTGACTAACTATCCTCTGCTTTGGGAATTCTGCCTTATGAATACTTTGAAGAAGTCAGTCCCTTAGAATTCACATTTATCAAAGTTAGTCAAGGTATTTTGTTTAAACAACATTCTTGCTGTGACACATGTGGTAAATAACTGCATTATTTGTGATACAGATATGTATCACATTAAAAATCCCAAAAACCAATAAATAACAAACCAAAAAAACCCAATATCAAATTTCTGAGTAATTTTTCCCCATCTCTTTCCCAGACAGAACATGTCAAAGAGACTCGACCATGCCCAAACTACTGTAGTTTTTTTCTTTTTTTCCCCCTGGATTCATCAGCCAGTAAATCTTGGTTTCATCTTCTTATTGTTTAGCACTTTTTCCTATGCAACTTAGTTGTCTTTCATTTGTTTGAATTTTTTTCTGAGAAACAGCTTGATGCAGAACAGTGTTGCTACTAGGCAAAACTTTGATACTGCTGCAAAGTAAAATGACTACATTTATTATAGAAAGAGTAGGCATAGAATGAAGCTAAAAACGTTCCTAAGCAAAGTGTGCACAGCACTATAGAATATGCTCCGCTTGTTTAAGAGGCGGAAATCTTGGGGAGTAGCTCTGTCCTTGGGAAGAAGATTCAAAATCAGAGAAAGGTCTTCATGAAAATGGCTAGTAAAGAGTGCATAAAACGGAAAGTAGAAAGGAACAGCTGTCATGGGTTATGTAGAATTCATTCCTCATTAGTTAGTTAATGAGACAGTTTATTCTGCATATGTAATGCCATTTCTGTTTTTTGATTATGTGACAGAAAAACTGTGATTTGTTCTAATAACTCCATGAACCTAATACAGGAGTGTGTGATAAGTCACAGTGGTGTGTGATAACTCACTGTCTATTCAACAGGCAGTGCTAGAAACATACTGAATAAGAACTCCACGACCTCACTGTCTATTGAATAGGGAGTGCTAGAAACATACTGAATAAGAACTCCACAACCCTTAATCAGTCTCAGATTATCTCTTTATTCAAATTTGGAGATTACTCAAAGTTCCACCCCTCTTTTATGAACTGGGTGGACTAAATACAAGCTAAAAGGCTTAATGAATATCTTGCATCTTCATAAAGAAAATTGAACAGAGAAAGGACAGAAAAGAAGGGAAGAAGGATATGATATAAACTCACAATATCGTTTCAGAAAATCTTTGAAGTGTAATATTTAATTACAGGATATTACTGTCAGATAGAACGTAGGTAATAGCTCTAATAAATCTATTTATTTTTAAATAGATACATTAATGTGAAAAATTCTAACTCAAGTTTTCAAGGCCAGCAAGGCAAAGATATTAGACATCAGACATCACTTCAGAATGGCCATGTGTAATTTCTTTCTCTTTTTAGTCATCTTCTCTTTGAGGGAGAAGAACAACAGAATGTAGGGCAGTTTAGAGGCAGAAATCCTAAAGCAGCTGAAAGGCATCAGGCAGCATCTTTAGAACAAGCTTCCAAAAGATAACAAACACTAGGAACGCAGAAGAGTCGTTTAACAGGAAATATTAGTAGAATGTATTTGACTGACTTTAAATAATGCAGGATCTACAGCTGTTTTACGAGCTCAATAAAACTCTGGATCACCAGATCCTCCAAAAATATTTACAGCTCTTCTTGTGTAAGTCTCCCACCCCAGTCTCTCCTCTTTCCTTCCTTACATTACAGGCATCCAGAGAATTTTGTCCCTAACAAGCAAGATTTGATTTCTCCTGAAGCTGCTGTTCACACTGGTTATATCTCCAGTCTGGAATAGTGTATGGTGCAACGATAACTGAGCTAGCCAAGACCTAAGCAAATGTTATACAGCAATTTTTCAGCTCACCACCAGACATAATTTGCTTCTCTAGGTTGATTTTAGACAGTCTTAAATATCCTTCTTTTCACTAACAAGATTAGACTGAATTTAAACTGTGATGGCAACATCTGCATGCATTTGAGTGGATTTGCCATTTCAGATTTTGACTAGTTTAAGAATTTATGTAATACTCTGTTTCAGTGATACTTTCAGTGTGTGATCTATGGCTACAAGAAACAGCAAATCAATTTTGAGGATAACTTGTTTTCAGGCATCTGAGAGAAGTGAGATTCCATTAACTCCATCAATCACCTCCTGAATCATTTTCCCCTTAGGAATGGTGAAATAACTTGGTGTCCTGATAGATGCTTAGGGCCAACACAGAAATAAACAGAAGGGAAAACCCAGAACAAAACATTTCTGTGTTCATTATTATTAGAGGAAAAATCACTCATTATCTTTCTGATCCACACCTAGATTTAGAGAGTATAGTATCTATACATATATCTATATATATTTCTCAGTCTTTCAAAGAAAATAAAGCTGGGGAACACTTTTTTTTTCTCACATTTCTGTGGAGATCTGAAGTCATTTTGGCAGATACCTCATGTCAGTTAGAATTCATAATCCAGGATGTTTTCAGCCTGTTTTTCTTCTCCATTATTGTTTTCTTGTAGGGAGAGGTTATTCATAAACTCTTCACAATCTACTTGATCACGGGTGGCTGTCATTGCACGGAGAGAGGAGGGATGCAGAAACAAGAGTGGATAGGATGTCTGGAAAGCACAATCTATTCTTAATGAGAAGGCTGCTTCTATTTCCGCATTTCAATGTAATTTTAAAATTACTGCATAGGAGTGGAAAAAGTAAGCACCAGACACACTCTCAACTCTTGTCCTCTCAGCTGAGGACAAGAAGCAAAGAAAGTGAGTGAAAGAAAAGGGGTATTTCTTCATCATTCTTCATCATTTTATTTGTTCAGATAGTATCTTACATGGAAAGAGATTACTCAAGGAAGATATAGTATCAACAGAAATAAATATTTCTAATAAGGAAAGTTTCTAGTAATTATCTCTAAGGACTGAAGAGATCATGCTGCCAAATTTTCTTCTACTGCATTTCATATTTTTCACTTCTGAATTATATTTTCTCTTGCATGTCTTTCTTGCATTTTGCTGATCAACCAAGATTAAATTTAATATATTTTGTATTTTAAAAAGCAAATTTACAGTAATTGCAAACAATTGCTAACACCAGTAATATAGATAAGATGATACTGTCTTGCTGCACTCATAAAGCAGTCACAAAACCTTATTCTTTAAAATATAGTGGAAAGTTTCAGGCTATCACTTGATAAACAGGTGAACTCCAGATTTTTTACTAGGGCAACATTCACAGAG
Source organism: Ptilonorhynchus violaceus (assembly GCA_013397565.1). Taxonomy (NCBI): domain Eukaryota; kingdom Metazoa; phylum Chordata; class Aves; order Passeriformes; family Ptilonorhynchidae; genus Ptilonorhynchus; species Ptilonorhynchus violaceus. The sequence continues at coordinate 121,986 of VZRJ01009426.1, read as the reverse complement.
AAGTAGAGAGGAACGTAAAGTTAAAATGTGGGAATGGTCAATGACTCGTCAATTACTACAGAGCTTAAGCTTTTATGAATTTTATAATTTGACTTACATTCCAAGCAAAACATGTAATAATTGATAAATCAAGCTGTCTATGTGAAATTAACACTCTTCACTAGAGAGTTGCAGGAGAGACCAGTGAACAACTGGTTAGGAAAACGTGAATGAATTTATTTTTTTTATAATAACTAATTGCCTATCTTATAATAGGGGTTTTTTCCTACCTATGTCAGCTTTTTTGTGGACTCCCTAGTTATTTCTTTCCCTTTTCAAGCATGATATTACTTTCTTCCCCTTTCAACACAGTCTCATAACATTGTTTTTATGCTTCAGCATTTTTTCTTTTCTTGATATGTGTTGCCTCCTGGCTTTTCTTTGTTCCTTTTAAGTATCTCACATAGTTCAGTGCTGTACAATACCTCTTTCACCACACATGGTAGTCACCCTGGCAAAACTACAACTGCTCTGCATATGTAAAGAGAGGGATAGCAAGAACTGGGAAGTAAGGTTACAAAAAAACCCAAACCAAACCAAACCAAAATCAAAAAACCAAAAAAAACAACAAAAAAATTTGGGAGCCAGCTTATAAAACTGAATAAAAAACATGTTTAGGAAAAAATACTAATAAGAAGGGAAAACCCTTTTGTAGAGGTATGGATATACTGAAACAGGAGACTGTAGCATTTTATTTGATAGGATTATTGAAGAACCTAGTTTTAATATGTCTGTGAACCATTAAATTGCAGATACTATAAACCAAAAGTTGCAAGCTAAGGAAATTACCAGTAAAATACTGAGTTAATTACTGCGACTGCAATGACAAATGGACAAAAACTACCATAAAAACTTACACCACTGAAATTATTCCATGTCAGTTTTGTGGTAAACCACACTTCCTCACTTTCATGTCTTTACCTTCTTTGTCTTATGTGTTCCTCTTCTCTTCTTTTTCTCCGATCCTTTTTTTCCATAATCATCTTTTCTTTCTTTTTGTCTGGTTTTTGAGTTTTTTGTATGCAACCACGAAAACACCCTTTTGTTAGAATCCCTCCTTCTGAAGCAGGCCTTCCTACTCACAGTTAATGCCTACAACTCTTCCTTCCAAGCCACTTGCCCTTGGCCTTTCCTGCACCTGCTCTTTAACTCAATTGAGGACAATGACCACATCTGACACGTGCTACCAGTCACGCAAAAGCATTCAGCATCACGTGCAGCCCAGATTTTATCTTCTGTTTGCTGGCTAGATTATTTGACCGGCTTTGTAGGGGCTGAAGAGCACACACCATTCTCTTTGGGAGCCTTACTCCAAAAGGGTGAAGACGTGTGAGCAAGATATGGTAAACAATATCTGTCTCTAACAGCAGAGTTTCTGGGGGTGCTAGCCAGGATGCTGATATGAAGGGCAAAATGTTGATACTCAGTGTAAAGCATGTGTGATTGGTGAAAGAAATGGTATTTTGCCAATAGTGTGAATCAGAGAAAGGTTCTCTGGAAAGACTGAAAGAGCACTAAAATGGTACCTATCAGCAGAATGTAGAGCATTCAGATAGAGACCAGTGAGACGCAGATATGTACAACACTAATGTTTGCAAAACTGACATAGCAGCTATCTAAGCACACGCATATTCCCACAGAATGAATTTAACATGTCTAAATCCTCACTGGGTCATACCTTTGTGTCAGTAGAACCATGCAAAGCATATGTCAGACACTGATTTTGCTTGTGTATAATGGCTAATTAAGTCTTTTATGATAGAGGGGAAGAATGAGATGGCATATATCATGACTTAACTAAGGATTTGTCACAATCACCACGCTATCCTCATTAGCAATCTAGGGCAACATGGTAACTGTTAAGGGGGTGTAAGGCGGATTGGATGCCAACAGCCATTGTCTAGCTACCAGGGGGTCACTGTCAAAGAAGAAAATTGTACTGAATAACACTTGAACCTTGCCTTTGACAAAAGTATGATACAGAAGACATGCAGAGTGTTTAGACACCTAGATGCAGCAGTGATGACAATGAGAAAAGCAGGAAGGGCAAAATAGCATAAGCCGGCTATCATAATATTCCCTCTGCAGATTTACTGTACATTTTGTTCTTCCTCGCAACAAAAGCTGACAGAGACATTTAGCTATTAGTTCATCAGCTGAAGGGGAAAAATAAAGACCTGCCATTTAACGTGTTCATCTTCAGTATCTCTCTAGTGTACCATTAGTATATTTTGATGTTCTTTTAACAGGTGAAATTTTTGTTCTTTGTTGCAAAATGAGAGTCGAAATTAAATAAATGAAAGCATGAGTAAATAGTTATTAAATTACACAAAATAAAGTCATAAAAAGTTACACTGAAGGTTTGGAATTTTTTTCCCCTGATGTAAATATTGAAAAAGGTTGCAGTTCTGCAAGGCTGTTCGTTTGGGTTTTTCTTCACCAATTTTGAAACATATGCACAAAAAAGGTGAAATTCTGTTGTGGGTCCTGTACTTCCCACAATTTGGTAGACTTTCTATGGCCATCTTAAAATACAGTTAGAGTCAGTTTCCAAATCTTTAATTTTATTTTGCAAGATGTATGAAAACATTTTATTGGTTGTTTGCAGTGTGTAAAAGTATGATGACACCACTGTTCCCAGTTATTAGAAAGGCAGGACATGCAGGAGGAGGTATGACAAGAAAAAACCCTGGGTTTCATCATGTGAATCAATTATGAAAGTGGTTTTGACTGTTGGATAATAAATAATGATTTAAATTAAAGTAGAGCTTGATAAGCGAAGAAAGAAAAGACTTGACTAAACAAGATTCATACAGAGATGACGTTTTAGCATGAAGAAATTAATTGTCTAATTGGAATAGCAAAATAATTCATTAAAAAATATTACAACTTGCTTTTCTAATTTTGCAAGTATGACCAATGGATTATGAGATATCACAATGTTATTACTGGAATAGGAGGATGGGAACAAAGATTTACCTGGATTATAGTAGAAAAAGGCTGAATTATATAAAGTGCAATAGTTCTACAGCACTTAAACATTTTGCCTGATACATTTTTTGATACATACTTTCTACTGTTTCTGCAGAGGTTGATGAAAAATAAGGATGTCATCACAGGTGTTTAAGCGTACCTTACTACCTTAAACTGAGTTCATAAGACTTGGGATAAGGTCTCAAAATCGTCAGAGATCCAATGAACAAGCTGAACAAACAATGAACAGCTGAAATCACCTCTTGTTTAAGGGAATATTGTTAAAAAAAGCACACAAAAGCTCTGTACAGGTAGAATATTGCAATGAATTTATAGAATCCAAAAGTGATCTACTGGAAATCCTGGTTTCACTTAAAAATCTGTGTTTATTTTTCGGGCAATATTTAAAAAACCCTTTGTATGGTTGTTACTCAAAATTAATTAATATGGTCTTCGTCAGAATTTTGTTTGTGCACCGGAATATTTTGAAAGAGAAATTATTTTTCAACAAGCCATTAGACCAAACTTAGGTGGATCCTTGTAAAAGTGAAATAGCTCCTGCTTTTGTCTCTGAGTGCATCTTGGCAGGTACCCCTGATCTATTTGTTATATAATTTCTTTTACTGCTGAGTGAAGAATCCCAAATTTTTAGAGAAAACAGGTGACAGAGAGGAGTGGTGAGGAAAGAGACATTCTGAAACAGTCAGAAAGAAATGAAAGATGACCTGATGGTCATATGATTTCACAGGCTGCTGGAAAGCAAGAGTTTTCATTTCTTTTTTTTTTGTCCCCCTTCAGTAGATAGGCAAGAGAAAATGCCTGGCAAGTGCAGCTCATTTTGCTCAGAATTTGTGCTATATATTGTATTACTTCCTCAGTTTTCCTATTTGAACTCCTGAGTTAGGGGTTTAAAACAGTTCTGTCTCAGAGAGAAAATCCATTAGTTTAATACTGGTTTATTAATGAGTGAATGTGCCGTTATTGCCAAGGCCAAGAGCAGCAAAGGCACCATCAATTTGTTTCTCTCCACCCCTCTTTCCCTCTGCACAGCACCATCCCCAAGGATCACACCATGTGTCCAGGAGTATTGTCCAAACACTTCTTGAGCTCTGTCAGGCTTGGTGCTGTGACCATTTCCCTGGGGAGCCTGTTCCAGTGCCCAAGCACCCTCTGGGTGAAGAACGTTTTCATGATATCCAACCTAAACCTTTTCTAACAGAACTTCAGGCCATTGCCTCAGGTCCTGTCTCTCGTCACGACAAAGAAGAGATCAGTGTCTGCCTCTCCTCTTCCCCTCATGAGGAAGTTGTGACTGCAATGAGGTCCCCCCTCAGTCTCCTCCAAACTGAACAGAATGAGTGACCTCAGCCACTTCTCATACGGCTTCCCCTCAGGGCCCTTCATCATCCTTGTGGCACTTCCTTTGGACAGTCTCTAATAGCCTTATATCCTTCTTATACTGTGACACCCAAACCTGCACACAGGACTCTAGGCGAGGCCAGCCCAGAGCAGAGTGGGACAATCCCCTCCCTTGCCTGGCTGTTGATGCTGTGTCCGATGCCCCCCAGGACACGGTTGGCCCTGCTGGCTGCCAGGGCACTGCTGACTCATGTTCAACTTGCCACTGATCAGGACCCCCAGGTCCTTTTCCGTGGTGCTGCTTTCCAGAATCTTGTTCCCCACTCTGTACTACACCCAAGGCTGCACTGTCCCAGGTGCAGAATCCAGCATTTTCTCTTGTTGAGCTTCATATGTTGGGGATTGCATAGATGGAGCCACTTGTAAAAAGTGACAGTCCTCTCCATTAGCTGTACAGAAGAGCTTTCTTTCTGACAATCATACTGAGCAGCTCATCTTCCTGATCCCTTGTGGCAAGTGTTCACAACATGGCTTTGTGTCTAAAGGATTACTTATTTTCATCAGTTGTAATTGGTATCTTGTAAAATTTGCTACCTATATTCATTAGGGGAAAAAAGCAAACCGGATTATATGTTCAAATTCTTCAAAATATTTATTAGTTTAGGAAATTATTAGTTCCTAATAATACAGACTAAACAAGTGCCATTTTTGTTTCAGCTGTTTTCTAGAGCTTCTGATATTCCATGCTTGTAAGAATTTTCTTGCTTGTCCCCCCAAAATACATATTTCTGTAGTTTATTGTTTTGGTTTTTTCCGCTGTGGCTATCAGTACACAAGTATCTGTGAATTTAACAAAGATAAACAAAAACCTTAAGAACTTCATATTTTTCATGTTTACCTTAATATTTTCAGTATTTAAATTTCAATAATTTGTCCTTAGTTACACAGTTAATGTATTTTCAGTGTATTTTTTTAAGTTTTTGTCAACAGTCTCTGTATGGATTTTTTCTCCTGAATGGCATAACTTCAGAAAGACATGTTTTGAAGGGCAAAATCTTCCAAGGGTGTTTTGCAGTGCTGTTGTTTACTTTAAATTAAATCTGTCACCTCACTCTTCAGTTACCTATTCTTATAATCACTGGTTGGAATTTCTCATTGTGAAGACTGAAAATTGTTATGTATTACTTTACAATTTTGCCATGTCACTTTTCCGTGTCTTTAGTGTTTCCTTAATGTTAGATTTTTTTAACAGGTTGAAAACCATCTCTTCTCTTCCTCTTCCCTCTGTGTGACATGCGCTGCCAACCAAATCTGTAAATAAGAGTAAGTGGCTCTGTTTTGAATTTAAGATAATTTTAAGGAATCTAATCCCTCTTTTTTTATTGACAAGAGTTACAAAAAATATTGGAATTGCCTTTAAAAAAATTGCTTTCATTTAATTATACCGTTTATATATAGGAGACTTTCAGCAATGCAGTTATTGGATCCATAAACTCATTAACCTCCCCACGGCTCAGTATTGGGTCCTGTTTAATATCTTTATCAATGATCTGGACAAGGGGACTGGGTGCACCCTCAGTAAATTCACAGATGACACCAAGTTGGGCAGAAGTGTTGATCTGCTGGAGGGCAGGAAGGCTCTGCACAGGGATCTGGACAGGCTGGATCGATGGGCCAAGGCCAATGCTATGAGGTTCAACAAGGTCCAGTGCCGGGTCCTGCACTTGGGTCACAACAAGCCCAGGCAGCGCTACAGGCTGGGAACAGCGTGGCTGGAAAGCTGCCCAGTGGAAAAGGACCTAGGGATGCTGGTTGAAAGCTGCTGAACACGAGCCAGCTGTGCCCAGGTGGCCAAGAAGGCCAGCGGCATCCTGGACTGTGTCAGAAATGGCGTGTCCACCAGGACTAGTACAGTGATTCCCCTGCACTTGGCACTGGTGAGGCCACAACTCAAATCCTGTGTTCAGTTTTGGCCCCTCACTGCAAGAAAGATATTGAGACAGTTTTTTTCAGGACAAATTCTTAGAAATGTTTTGAAGGCATATAATCTAGCATTAACATTCAAGATGCTAATACACAGTGAAAGTACAAAATATGGTATGCTGCTTCTGAGAACATGTCCTAGGAATGTCAAAGGGGAGGCTGAATTCAGTATTACATGAAAGCATTTCTACCAGAAGTTTTGACAACTCTGCTAAAACTAGTCTTCCATAGTCATTAGCATACATTTGTGTGAAATTGCAAAATAGGAAGACCATTTTTAGCATGATTCATGTGGCAGTAGGAGCACAGAAATAGATTAACTTTAATGATGCTTTTAAAAATGTTACAAAGCACTTACATATTTTTTTACATGTGCATTAGAGAATTGATTTATTTGGTCTGCCAAGTAGATAGGTGCCAAATATGGTGAATAGTAGGTGTATAATATGTACAAAAATGAGTATTTTTCCCTTTGGAATCCATTTTCAAAATATCTTGAAAACTAGTAAACAAAAAAAGCCCCTTAGATCATCATTTAAGTACTAACATATTATTTGAAGGCAGCTTGAAAGTTTTAAATTTTCATGGAAGCTGAGATCAGACCAGTCACAGAATAACAATATAGTTCTCCATTTTTCTTGCTCATAAGACTATTAGAGTTAAACCATTTAATGTTTCCAAGGCTAGTAGTGGTTAACTGATTAAAAGCACTGCAAAAAGAAGCTACAATTAAGCCACCTGGTAATTCTTTCTGCACTAGGAGATCCTTATGGAAATCCTGAAATCTCCAGAAGTTTCATCAGTCTGGCAGTGATGATGTAATGGAGGGGAAAGGTACCTATAATTTCTCTTTTTCTTTATCTTTTTTGTGAGCAATGCGAAGACAAATCTGAAACAGAAACACTTAAGTAAATTCATCAGCTTGACTGCAAATATTTGTCAGTCCTACTTCATTGTGGCCCCAAATGACATCAAGACCTTGCCGTGCTTGGTGTAAATACAGAAGAGGTAAAGTAAGAAATGGCCCTGTCCCCACATAATTGACATTTTACAGATAGGTCTGCACAGCTGTTTGTAAACCAACACTGGTTTCAGCGCTGTTCTAACAGCAAGATGCTCCACTGAATCAGACGCTCCACTGGCGTGCTGGCTCCATGTTGTGCCTGCTGGAATAACCCTCACTGAGATCCCATCTGTGGACTGTTCTGCATTTTACCCTAAGAAAAAGATGAGAGAAAACACTCCCCAGACAAAAGCTTCCTTGTTCTGGAACAGCAGTTGCGGCAACGTCCTTCCAGGAGCCGCTGCGCGTAGCCCGTCAGGGAAGGCTCGGAGGTTCACACCTCACTCCACTTAAGAGCTGCAGCCCAGTCTATAACCGGCAGCCTCATAGCTCCCCTGCCCACCGGCACAGCTGAAGCAAGGCTCGTCTCTCTAGGGAGCTTCCCAGAGCTGGTGTTGAGGGCGTGCGGGCGAAGGCAAAGAAGGAGGGAGGACTCTCCGTATAGTTTCCACAGGCAGGTTTATTGCTGGCGAAAGGGTCAGGGACAAAGAGCCCAGAAAATCGGGTTACATGAGGTTTTATACCCCACCAAGCGGGGGCGGAGAGAGCATCAGTGTCCAATCGTCTGAGGGTCAGGAGGTGGAGACAAGGCGGGGATATATCTCATCAACCAATAGGGATAAGGTAAGGGAGGAGTTTCAGGAGAGAACCAATGGGGCATCAAGATGAACAGGAGTTTCCAGAACATAATATATATTAACAGGAGAAGATAACTATTCATGAACCTATACATAGAACGGGGAGGAGAGAACAGGTTTCCATAACAACGAAGCTAGCAGGGTACCGAACTAGGGAGAGCAGAGTCTTTGCAGGCAGGAGGGAGCAAGCAGTTAGACCTCTGTTCCTGCATCAGAATACCAAGGTTGGGCACCTGCGCCTTCACCTATGGCCTGAGCAGTTTCAACTGCTTGCACCACTACAAGCAGTAACAACCCATATTAGGTTGATCCTAGGACAGAACACCTCTTGTATGAGGAAAAGCTGAGAGACTTGGGGCTGTTCAGCCCCAAGGAGAGGAGAGAACGCTCCGGGGAGACCCTTCTGTGGCCTTTCAGTACTTGAAGAGGGTCTATAAGAAAGATGGGAACAGGCTTTTTTTTCAGGGTCTGTTGTGATAAGGCAAGGGGTAATGGTTTTGAACTAAAAGAAGGCCGATTTGGCTAGTGAGGTTGTATTTTTTACAAATAGTGTGGTAAGACATTGGAACAGGTTGTCCACAGAGGTTGTGGATGCTCCATACCTGGAAGCATTCAAGGTCAGGTTGAATGAAGTTCTAAGAAACCTGATCTAGTTGAAGGTGTCCCTGCTCGTTGCACACGGTTTGGACTAGATAACCTTTAAAAGTCCCTTTCAATACAAACTAGTCTATGATTCTAGGACCCAAAATTTTGTTATAGAATCTGCCTTTTTTAAGTGGTTCATCAAACGGATTTTTTACATCCAAAGATGAATCTTGCATTGGCTTGTTTATATTTGTCATTAATACATTTTTCTATTTCCAGAGAAGAGAGACAATGTAGCATCTATTATTTCACAATACCACCTGCTGAAAAAATCAACTTATTGAAAGTTTTATTGGTATAATATATATAGAGGTAAAAACAGGGAAAAGTTCATCAATAAGATTATACTAGTCATCCTACAATCAAGAGTATAACTCATTAGGTATATAGAGGTTAATTACTTAGTAAAAGGTGCAGTACCATTCCTTAATTTTTGCAGATTATGATGCATATTAAAAAAAATCTTTTTACATAAAAGTAACAAAATCATATGACATCTTACTAAAATGTTTGTTTCGAGGTCTATAGTCTGAAGAATAATTTTAAGGGAGCTTGAACTACATATTGTTTGTAGATAAGATTTAGTTTTCAATCGCTTTTGGCCTATTTCTCTTCACATGCACTAAAACAATCCTTATAATAATTACGAATTAAGATATACATCAAGTAATACTTGTGTTCTTAATTTAAAAGGTTTTTAAAAGCCAACACAGTTTAAAATTTGCTTCCTAGTAAATGATGTATTCCTGTTTTCATATTAGTAATTTTTATAAGGTTTTAAACTTACACTCCAGTATTCATGCTAGAATTGTAAGAGATGAGATGAAACATGATTTGAGTGCCACTGACCAGAAAAAAATACTTACTGGGAGTAGATTATTTCCAAGGTACACAGCACAATTTAAAATCTATGGGACAAGAGCAAGGTTTCACTTATTTCTTTTACAGTGGTACCACTTACTTCAGAAAAGTGAACATAAAATGTGATTTGTTAAATCTGCACAGTTAGGATAGCATACCTGCTGTCACCAATTTGTAACCTGCTGTCACCAATTTGTTATCTATTTCTCCTACGTTTAGGATCCTCTGCCAGCACACAAAATATTTCCTTTTTTTTCAAAGCAAATATTTTCAATGCAATAGAAGTTTTTATACTTCAAGTCAAGCATTGGATAAATTGAAAGCAAAATCCTCCAAAGCCAAATTAGCAAAATAGTGTTTGTTTCCATTCTCAGCTTCATCTCATTCCATCGCACTTTTATTTTGCACTTTGCCATTATCTTATGTCTTGCAGGTTTTTTTAAAGCAGTGTCTCCCCTGGGTACCATACCAGGGAATCCTTTATAGTGTATGAAAAAAAATCCTAACCAGCTGCTGAAAATATCTCTAGTTCATGCTGTTATTTCAGTCTAATGACATGCTACTTAAACATTAGTAAAAAAAAAAAAAAATTAGGTACTCAGTCTGATGGATCAGAATGGGGTTACAGTTGAGATTAATTCCTTATACGTCATCCTGGAATAAAATTTTTTAGCTATTTCAGTACTTGCAGGGCAGACCCTTAAATGGACAATGGTTACCGCAACAGCCAATACAATCTTCATGTTATACACTGGGAGAAAGAAAAGGAAAAGATTTTGTGCAGGAGAGAAGGTCGAGCAGTACTGAAAGAGGTTAGATTTGCTTAACCCTGCCCTTATCCGGAAAAAACTGGTGTGGCTCATGTCACCTATCAGTGTCACAGGAGTGCAATTAAAACATTTTCCCAGTTACAAAGTTTCCCTGAGTATGCCCTTGCCACTTACATTTTTCTGAACTATGCATTTTTCACATTTTCTATGGTCTTTTTAAAATGTTGTCACTTTGTTTTTTTATTTGCTGCTTTTGTTTTTATTGAGATTTGGGTTTAGGTTTTTTGGTGGGTTTTTGTTTGTTTTGTTTTGTGGTTTTCCTCAAAATATGGTGGCAATTGCAAAATAAAAAGCCGGGTAACAGTAAAAAGCAGATGGAATGACATTTTCGTGAAAAACTGTAGGTTTGAGAATAGGCCATAAGTGAATTTATTAAAAAAAAAAATTGATTAGCTTTAGTAATTTTGCCTTGAATGCACTATTCCTAGCTCAGATTCATGCTCAGGGCAATACAATTCATTAGGAAAAGGTAACAGCTCATAAGGAAATAAAATCCTCCTCTTGAATTTGAAAATGGATAGGAATTAAGACCACAAATCTTCTCTTAGGTTATGACAGGTAGCGTAGAAATTTCATATGTACAGTTTATAGCATGAAGAACTTCATTAGATGATGTAGTTTCTTCAATGGGAAACCTGCCCACAAAAAAAGGCTGGTAAAATCAGGAAAAGCTGCTAAAAGTGCTTGTTTCCAACATGCTGCAGCAATGATGTATCATGTCAGCCACCCTGGGCAAGATTTTTGCCTCTCTACAAAGTTTATTTTGTTACTGCCAGATTATAAAACCAAAAATGCCTCTGTTGTCTATGTTCCCAATGTCTCTTGTCTATGTGCCCAATTTACCTCCTAAAACACAGTTTATTTCACTGATGTCACAGATTTCTTGTTATCCCAATGGATAATGCCTTTATTCATTTGGGGAGAACAGAGGGAAGTGTATGGGAAGGACCTGCTGGTGACTTTCCAAATCAAGGGATATGATAAAGAAGACTTCCTTAAATGGTATGCTAATTATTTTTATTGTAGATAACCATTTGTCAGATGCCTGTGGTGACAGAATAGGAGAACAGACCTCTGAAGCTGACATGCAGCAAGAGAGAGGTATGAAGTGGAATTGAATCTGTTGGCAACAGCAGCTGAAGATATGGAGCATCCAAAACATAGAACACTGAATAAAGGACAGGATTTATGTATTTCTTCCAGCCAGTATATGGCCTATTGTTGGTATTCTCATACACCATAGGCTTTAAACTCAGACTACAGGAGAATATCACAGCAGATAATAAAAAGCATTTCATACTTTATCAACCTTGTACTCACTTCATGCTTTGCTATCAGTTATATGATTACATCAGCATATCTGTCACCATTCCATACATTCGAAAAGCTATTTCTGCCTTAAAACTGACGAAGTCAGATTAGATTCTCCTGCAACTGAATCAATTCTCTGTGCGTTAAATGGGCAATGGGACATGTCTCTCTCTCACACACATTTATTTTAGTCAGTGAGTTATACCAGCACAGTGCTACAAAAATATATATACTTTACTTATTTAAGTGAAAGATGATGGTAATTTTGACAGAACACCTATTTAAATATATATTTTTATTATCTGAATTGCATACAGTCACACAATCTTTCCATAACGCACAATGAGATGTCACTGAAAGTTTTTGGAACTTGTTTGGCATAAAAGCCAGGTGGCCATGGTCTTGGGATGTATATTCACCACAAGTTATACAACTCTTTATTAGTTAGCAAAAACTTAGAATGATCTGAAACACTGGTTTCTACCTTCAGGCTATAGAAAAAAAATCTAAAGTTGTTAGTAGGAACATTAGTATATAGATCAATAGTCCTAAAAACTATTTGATACAAGGAGATAGTAGTTTTTCTGTAAAGGAAGGTGAGGGGTTTAGCTCTTTTCCAGTGCTAGACAGACAAAGGGACAAAACTTGTACAACAATTGAGAGCTGCCTTTTAATTATTTGATCCAAGTGAATCCATTAGAATAAAATGGCAGAATAATGAAATGGATGGTGTCTCTTCTTTCATAAAAAGTCTTAATATTATAGTCTCAGTGACAGAAAATTTAAAAAGGCACTTTGCCTAAATGATTACAGCAAAGTGAGCTTAATATTGAAATATCAACCTGCTAGATAAGTATTACTGTAATATTTACTGGCATTCTGTCTTGGAATGTGTTGGCTTTAGTTCACCCAGAAGTAAAAAAAAAAAACAAAAGGCAAGATCATCAAATAGGGATTTCAGACTACATAAACTAGTATTAACCAAACCAACCAACCAAAGCGTTTTCCTAGAAAATCCTTCAGAAATAAAATACCACGTGGCTTCTTAGGACTGTCAGTACCTAAGGGATTTGATATTTGGGGAAGTCTCTTTCATGGTAAGAGATTCTTCCTTCTTTTTCTCTCTCATGGTAAGAGATTCTTCCTCTCCTCCGCCATGCATCGAATGCCTAACATTTCCCTTTGCTTCTGCATGTGTTAGTCTTAAATTTTTAAGGAAATATTTAATAGCTTTGTACCTTTTTTCATCAGAGAAAATAAGAATGCTTAAAATGTATTATGAAATAGTAACTTTTGGTGATGACATTCAGGTAGCTAATCACTCTTTGCTACTGATTATTGTATAAACAAAACACAGTTCAAACAAAAAATACTGGTGGAAATAATTACTTGTTGTAATTTGCATAAATTACTCCTATAACTGAATAGCTATAAATACTTAGTATATACCACCTTAAAATACACTTGTGAGGAGAAAAATATTATTAATTCCATTATTTGCAAGACACAAAATGGCTTACCTAAGGTTATTTGGCAAAGCAAGGACTGACTCATGATCCACAACTCTCAGCCCATTACCTAAACATGGACATTTCTGTCTGCTTCATGTTATACAGATGACTTAGTCAGAAATGTAACACGCTTGAAGAGGATATGGAGAAGACTTGGGGGACACTGTCACTGAAGCATGGGGAGCTAAAGCCTCTGCACTTGGAACATTCAGTGCCACATCTTTAGGTGGAGGTTATATCTTACTCTTTGTTTGAACCTCCTGTCCTCCTTTAGATTCTTAACTAAGGTCTGAACTGAAAATAAATGTACTGAGATACATTGAGTGTCTTAAAGTACAATATGATAGGCAAAATTTTAATCGCTTTTTCCTTAAAAGGCTAACTAGGCTACACTGCAAATTGGGTATATATGCACATATATTTTTATATCTATATCTATATATACATATATATATAACTTTCCTGCTGAATATATGCATCTCTATGAAAATCTGCATATGTGAATTTCTGAAGGAAAATATATCATGTCAATAATATGGAAATTTAATTAATATGAAAATTGTACAACTCATCTTTATTTTTTGTATGTGCATATGTACATAATACAAGCTCTTTTTTATTTATTTTTTTTAGAAAACAGAATCTTCAAGACAATACCTTTTTTTTTTTATTATTTTTAAATATAATTTTCCACTGGAGAACACAGAAATATTTGCATACTTATTCAAAATAGTTTACCCAGAAAATTCATAACTGTGATGCTGCATCTCATTGCAAGTCTATTTCTACAAGCAGATGAGGTCATTATGTAGAAAATTCTGTGCAAAGTTATAATATGTATTGGCTACATTTAGTAAAAACTATAATATTAGCTGGTAGAGATTTTGAGCCTTAGGCCATAAAATTCAACAAATGCAATCATTCTTCTGGTAACACTAATATTAACTCAGTTTTGGAAAGCTGAGTTACTAGGCACACTGGTCAACTCCTAAAATTCAGTATATTTTGACAGTCACCACATAATTGAATCTGAAATGTTTCATTTATTCTTCATTCATAGCATTTTTCAAGTTTGGTAGTAGCCTCTTCCAGGTTTGACTACAGACCTTCAGTGGATAGAGTAATGCCACAGCATCAGATCAGCTGGTGGAAAAGGTGAGGAGACAGGGCATTACAATAAATTCACTGGAAATATTCCCCAAAAGGCACAGTTTAATTGCTAGGTTGTTCTCTCAGAAGAACTTGCCTCCTTTTTGTACAGTCAGCCAGGGATGCAGAAGGTTACAAGTTGATAGAGAAATTTGACTAGATTCCCTTTACTGCTACCATGGCATTTGGAGTCAGTTTTTTTAAAAAGGATATGTCTGGACAAGAAGATACAGACCATCTAGGATCTGTACAAGAGCACACTCTGAAGAGTTCATAGGCAGAAGTGCTTACCTCCCAGTTCTGTACTGGTGGCTTCCATTCCTGCACTTGGATCACGTGGGGATGTCAAATGAGGGAGTTGCTGGGAAAAAAGTTTTGCCAAGAGAGATAAAGAGCAGAGCTGGATAAAATACAAATTCCTACCTCTTCTTTCTTTCTTGACAGAAAATCTGTGCAAAACAGCACTGCATGAGATAAAAAGAGGGTAGATAGAAGTAGAAGAATACCTCTGGGCACAGCAGAGAGAAGATTATTGTCAGGAATCTGTCTATTCCTGAATAAGGACTGAGACGTGACCATGAAGGGTTCATACATCACTGCAGTAAGGTAAACATATTTGCACATTTTTAAACATATGACCAGATAACTGGTAACCAGCTAAATACTTAAAAATAATTTAATGGCTAACTAAGGAATAAAAGGTGGACAGTAAAAAAATAAACATGTCCTTTTTACAGAGTGTTTTCAATTATAATACCATTTACAAGGCTGGGAGGTCTCTGAAATACAGCCATGTGAGTTAGATCAGAGCCTGCCTGGGTGCTGTCAGGAGAAACCTGTGTTTTGGCAGTAGCCAGCAGGTACACAAAGGGAAGGCACCAGCACTGCATGAACCAGCTGTAACCCTTGGCAGCTGGTTGTACAGAGATGGGCCCAGCAGCACGAATGCCCCCCCTCCCCAGCCACTGCCCACTGTGATTCAGTGTGCTTACTGCAGACATCCCTGTATCTCAGAATGCATTAGCTGGAAGAATAGGATTTGACTTTATGACTAAGATATTTACAGGCTTGTCAAAACCCTGACTTTCTTTTGTACTATTAGGAAGAAGTACGTATCCTTTGGGACAGTAGAGTGCTCTATATGAAAATGGTTAACTTGACAGAAAGATGCAGCAATGAAAAATGGGCAGTGAAGAGGAATTATACTGATGAATCATAGTTTTTTGTAGTCGAAACTGATAGCTGTCAGGTTGGTCAGCGATGATGACAATGGCCACAGGTCTATGTAAAGGAGTCCCAGAGCTTGCATCATTCTTGGTATCCCAGTGACTTGACAGGTATGCAGTTTTTGATACATCCCCGAGTATGACTCTGGAGGTAGCTCAACGACTTATTTGAAATATCAATCTTTGATGAACAGTGGGAATTTTTCCAGCAGCCTAGAGAAAGAGAAGTTTTTGTTGAAGTTTTTCAGGTTCCTGACATAACACATCAAAGTTATGCTAATAAAAATATTTTTAACTTTCAATATATTTTAGATGTTTTAAATCACTCATATTCCTATATATAAATGAAACACTAAAAATATTGTAATTATTCTACTTGAGAAAAATATGTAAATCAGCACATATTATACCTTTCTTCCTTCAACAGCATCACATTCCTATTGATCACCTTTTCTAAGTAATTTTTCTCAGCTCAGTAATAAAATAGCAATTAACTTGTATAGTTATGAAAAATGCTGTTGGGGCCCTGATTCCACTAAGAGGTTTTCACCTGACCAGCTTCACTTGGGGTCCCCATCCGCACCCCTGGGCACCCAGTCCCTGACTGAACTCTTCCACAGGCTTTCTTGTCCTTTGCCCAGTCTCCAGCCCTATTTCTGTCCCTGTCCTGTCCTCAGACCTCTGATGTAGTCCTATCTCCTGCTGGTACTGGACTGGTGTCCCTAGAAGGACTCAGAGCCCAGCTCTATCTTCCCTGGGAGAGTCTGGGGCTGTCAGCAGACCTTGCTGATGGCGCTGTGCTCTGCCCACTCTGCTCACCCCCACACTGCGGAGCTGTGTGCTGGCCCGCAGGAGCACTGCCTCTGCTGCTCCAACTTCACCTCCAGGGTTGTGTTCCCTTATGGAGCAGCCCCATGCCTGCTGCTCCCTGGCAAGATTTTAGGCATGACAAAAAACTGCTGCTGCTGCTCTGCTGTGTTGTGCTGTCGAATTGATCTCATTTCAGTGCAAGTTAACTTGAAGATACTTTGAGTATTAGAAAAGACAAAATATCTGTTATACTCCCATCTTTAAGTGCATTTTATAAGTACTTGGAATTAAACACAGTAGTAACTTAGGGAATTCCTTGGATCTTGTGAGACAGTATCTTTTTTAGAGATGGAGTTAGTTTTGAATGGGATGTTCCATATACAAATTTATACAAAACACAGAAGTCCAAAAAAGTTTACAAATAGTGAACGTTAAAGAAAATATGCTGATTTGTGCAATAGAACTGTAATAATTCCTTAGCAAGGCAAGTAAAATCTTCTTGGGAGTATCTTGGGAGGAATAACAGAATATTGTCTGAGTTTATGTTATGATATTTTATAATATGTCAGGAATTCCTGATGCAAAACTCTGATGTAGGAAAGATGCAAGACCTGAGACACTTCTTTAAAGAAAGAACAGATAAAATAAAAATGTAAGTGGAGATTTCAGTCAAGAAAGCAGTAGCCAGCTGAACTATTAGGGATTATAGAAATATTGCATCCCCTCCTGGCACTTCCAATGCAGGGTAGTGCTCACTGAACTGAGTTCAGCAACAGGACCCCAAGCTGGCTGGAGAAGTTGTCCTACCAGCAGTGGCTGAAGGAGGTGGGCTTGTTCAGCCTAGAAGAGAGTTTCAGGGGGACATAAAAGCAGCCCTTCAGCATCTACAGGTGATGGTCAAGAAGACAGAGACACTGTGAAGAAAGTTAACTCTACCCCAGCCAAACCCAGCATGGTACTGCTTGCAGAAGTTTCCTTTCCTGACGTGCTGAAAGCTGGAGAAGTCTTCTAGTGACAAATACAGCAATGTGTAGTGGAAGGCTGAAAGTCAAAGGCAAAAATTGTAATGAGAGATACTCCGGTCAGATGCCAGGAAAACGTGGTCCTTCATGAGGACAGCCAAGCTGTGGAAGAGACTGCCCAGAGAGGCTGCACACTCTCTGTCCTTGGCAGTTTTTGAGATTGCTCTGAGCAATCTGGTCTGCTCTCAGAGCTGGACCTGCTGTGAGCAGGAGATTGGCCTGGAGACTTCTAGGGGTCTTGTCCAACCTGGATGCTGCTCTGATCAAACTTATTTTCTCATTTAATGCAGTAATAATGGTAGAGCTGGAAACAATATGATTCATAATATATTGATAACATAACAAATTAATAACAATATGGCTCATATAAATCAATAAAATGGGTGTAAGCATCAGGGAAAGGTTTCATTTCAAACAGAACCCCCCCGTGTTGCTTTTAGTCTAACACAGGGACAGAGGATAGGCAGGAAGGCGATCCAGTGAAAAACCAAGCAAGTATAAACTCAAAATCACAGGTGGAGAAAAAAAAATTTGTATTTTTTATTTTATGCAGAAGAAAAAAAAATAATTAGAAAAAATTGAAAATAAATAATTTGAACTCTCAGGAGAGTACTTTTCAAGACAGATAAAACATTCATTTGAATTTCCAAAAGTGGCATCTTAGACCTAAAGTGAAGTGTCTGCAGTGTCATTTTAGACTTAATGTAAGAACTAGAGAAAATAATTTTGTTGCAGAAACAGGATGGTTTACACATACTGAATAAACAGAGTGTGACAGTCTAACATTTGAAATTTCTAAGAAACTGTTTCCTGAGAGTTATGCTGGGGACAGCAAACAATTTTACTCTCCCTATAAGCATCTGACATATATTTCATATATTTACAGATGTGGTGAGCTCTAAAACAGGGTTAGGGTATCAAAAAAAATTGGCAGCAGTTTGTTCATTCACAACTTCTAAAAGATTAAAAGTTTTTCTTTTCCTCAGTGCCCCCCAAAAGCAATAACTCGCTGCTCTGTGTGACTTTCTAAAGCTTATAATTGGCCCATTCGCGGGAGCTGATCAGCAATCACGGAGCCCACGCACAGGAAGGTCAGGGAGACAAGTCCACGTCTCAAAAGCACACGTTCCAGAAATCCAGTTCCCTTTTAAAAACAGTAAACCAGCAATTAAAGCTATCCGAGCAATTGAACTCCGTCCCTTCCGGGAGGCTTCAGCCNCGCGCCCCGCGCAGCGCCCGCGGCTCGGCACAGCACACACCCCCCAGCCTGCCCGACCCCGTACACCCCGATGCCTGGAGGCTGGAGGCGGGGGGGAGCACTGAAATCTTCCCCTTTCCAGAATCAGCCCTCGAGCTTATTGCAGCTTTCTTGTCCTCCCAGCACTCATGCCTGATGCAATTTAAGAGGTAGAATTAAATTCAAGGCTTTTACTGTAGCTACTGCCATTAAATGGTGCAAGCTTTTCTGGAACCACAGGACAAAGACAAAAATTGACTTTGTCTCTTGACTTATTTATATCTTGATTTAAAAAAAAAAAATTGTCATATTTCATTGTGGCAGTGGAGTGCATTCTTTTCTGATGAGCGCACAAAGCAATATCTTTTTTTATAGTGCCATTTGAGTGAGTGTATCATTTGGGTTGCTTTCTATCTTGAGACGTTGTTAATGTAAAAAGAAAATCCTGTGCAGGAGCTGAATTAGTATGCTTGACAAAGGAGCTGCTATACTACAAAATTTTTCTTAAAAAAACCCCCAAACCAAACCCTTTTGTTGAATTTCTTCCTCCCAAAGAGGCAGTGCAAACCACTTGCAATTGCATCCAGGAAAATAAATTGCCATTCTAGATATTCTGTTTTTTCAAATAACAGTGTGTTTATTCAGTTGACAAATAGTGCTGCAAATTTCCTTGTGACTACAAAACAATAGGAGATTGTAAGGATACAGCATTTCTGGCAATATTATTTTTTGCCATTTTTCCTTAATGCCAAGGGTCTTCATTTTCTTCTAAGTTTGCCTCACAAATGGAGGATGCAACATATGCAGTGGACATACAGTGTGGCATATTCCAGTCTAGATTTGATATTATTCAGATTTTCATAGTTTGTTCAAACACACTGTATTGCAAGGAACAGACATTAAACACCCATGGCTCTCAAGCAGCTCTGTACAAACTTCTTTATTCAGAGCAGTAAAATAAATTAGGCACAAAATGTATGAGATTGCCGATATGTAACAATACAGATTAAAATAAAAATCAAGATTTCATCCAACCTACCTTCCCTTTACTTGTCTTCAGCTACCGAAATGCAGTGTCTGTATATCTGCTTGCAGATTGTCTGATTTAATTTTGTGGCTTCACTGCCTAGTGAAGGCTAACCATCCAGGTGAAACTCTGTACCCCACTGAGGTGGTGTTAAGGTCCGGTTATTAAAATAATTTAGAAATTTCTCTGCCCGAATTAAGGTGCAAACGAGACCATATGCCAGTGTCAATAATATAGATTTTATTTTATAGTAGATAAGAGAGAGAGAGAGAAAAAGGAAGAGAAAGAAAAAAGAGGTGCGGGGACAGAAAAGGAGACAGATTAAAGAAAATATCCGCACTCCATGGATCCCAATCGATGTTCTGTTGATCCTCTCCATCTTCATGGTGGTGAAGGTCCCCCACGAAACGTAGAATTCCATGGGTTAATATACGTTTGGGCTAGGTAGGAAAATCCAGGCACCTCCCTTCCCCCCCGGGCGGGGGGGCAAATTTGCCATTGTCTTTTGCAGCAGACTTTGGATCTGTTGCATCACTTTGCATCACATGTAGTCCTGTGGTGCAAGGCCTCAGGAATGAGTCTGGGGGGCACTTGGGGGGGTCTGTGATGGATTAAGACACCCCCTCAGCTGCCTCTCCTGTGAATGTCCCGTGGCTGTGGCCTTCCCAGGGTTGGGGGTTCCACAGCCAGTTTGCGTAAGGGAGGATGGGTTCCCTGCCCCTGAGCAGAGGTTGTGACACACCGAAACCCGCTCCCCCCACCTCGGTTAGTGGGAAAATCTGTGCAAACCTGCTCCCAGCAAATGGGTCTGTGGGCTATGGCCTCCCCCACTCCCATCCAGGGTTCTCATTCTTTTCCTCCAGCCTTGTTTTACTTTTCCACAGGCCTGAGATGATTGAATCATGTGTTTCTCTTTATCTAATCTCAGCACTTTAATTCTCAGTCCAAAGTTCCAATCAGGCATCTTCAGGAGGGTTTCTTTGGTTGTAGTTTCTTTATACAGTTTTTGTTATAATGAGCAAAACTTTATATCAATGTTTGAGGCATAACTATTTCAGACTCTGACAGGTGGTGCCAAGAAAGCAGAGATCTATACCCCTGGTTCCATTGCAATGCCATCTCACCATGCACAAATCAAAAAGGTCAATCTTGGAGTGTCTGCTGGAGTTCACCCACGCTCAGAGCAGAAACCATGATTGCTTGCTAGGTGCTAGGTAGTAACAAATGGAGGTGAGTGCTATCTCTGATCTCAGAGTAATTACAGTGCTCTGACTTTTTTAACATCAGAACTGAAAACTGATATTGGTTAATTTATGTATTCCCTTAGCATTTAAACATAGTAATTTCCTGTGTGCTACCACTAGTTAGGAATTCAATGTAGTCTTTCAGAAACCAGGAGATATAACTACCCATTCTTCACTTACACTAGTTATGAGAAATTATTCAAGCTTATTTGAGAAACTATTTAGATGAAACAATACAAGCTTCACCTTTTGTGTTCAACTGGACATTCATGGGCTAATGAATACACATTTCTTCATCTATATGAAGCTTTGAATGTAGATTCAAATCAAGTGGGAAAATCAGGTGCCTAAGAGAGGAAACACGATACACGATAAGGTAAAGGAGAATGGCACTGAGAGTTGTAAAATCACACAAATTAGACCCAGAAAGGATGTTGAGTTATTTATCCTTTTCCACCTGATAAATGTTTGCATCTAAGGAAGAAAATTTACTCTGTATGCCACCTTGACAGATTTTTGGTGGAATGATCAAGGAAACTGTTGTTTTCTGCAGGAGTTCAGAAGCTTGCTCGTTCTTTGAAAGTAAACAGATGACATCAAAGACATCTGAGTCCATCACCACCTTCCTCCTCACAGAATCAATACACAGTGCCCTGAGCTTTGACCAAGTACTCTGGTCAAAGACAGTAAATTTACTCTGTGAAACTTCATCTTTACCTTGATTCCACCAGATGACGATTTCAGCACTTTTCTGCCAGACAAGATGACTAGTCATCCTCATATCTCAGGAGAGATGTCATAGTTGCCAATCATGGATGAAAGAAAACTACAGGGTAGTGATAATTCCTGGCATTAACTAGATCCTGGCTTTGAAACGAGATCCTTCAGCTTTATCTGTCTTGCACCATCAACAGTTTAGAACTGAACTATACTTTGTAATGTGATATGCAAAGGTTTTCCTTGATGCTGCTGCTTTTAGATTAGGTGGCTTCTATTTACGTAAAGAGTATGCCTCCACTAGCAATTTCAATGGAAATTGTTTGTGTGCCTCTTCATATGAGAATGATGAATGCTGGAAATGTGTGAAGCTAGTATTCCACATGCGTCAAAAGCAGATGGGAAAACTTCTGTCATGATTTTAATAAAAAATAGGGGGGTTAATTCTGCCGCATCTGTAGGAAAAAAAAAAAAGAAAAAAAAATCCTCTTTGTTAAATAATACTTTTCTTGGTTGCACAAAGCTGCTTTTAAATTAATTATTAATTTGACAACAATCTCCCATTTCTATGTACAGTTTTTTCTCACCAAAGCAGTCACTTGTACCAGTAACATGCTAACCTGGTGCAGCTGGCTCGGCTTTTCATCTCTGTATTCTCTCTGCTGTTTCTCATAACTTCTTTCTCCTGACATAGCTACAGTTTGCAAAATACTGATATTCCTTCATTAACTCGCCACCTCCTTTGAATATGACAGTTCCACAAGGTATCCTCATGCTCCTACAGCTGTTATACTCCTTTGACTGCTGCTTTCACAGACTCATGCTCTTAAATATAGCCTGTAGTAGGTGTTGTTTCCCATACTCTGCAACTGCATGTGTGATATAAGAGCCCAGCAATATCTTTTGCCATATGGAGCACTGCAAGCTGTTCATGAGCAGCACTGCTGTCCATGAAAAATCATTTCAAAGATGCATTCTTTTGAACATATATTAAATATTCTAGGATAGAAAAAGCATCAGATTAGAATTTCAAACAGTGAAGTTGAACTGATTTACCCCAGTGGGGCATCAAATGCTGTGGGCTTTTTTTTTGTTTGCTTTTAACATGCATATATTCACAATTACCTAGCAAACAAGATAAACTTACCAGAGTCTTCGGCGTCTAATAAAACTTGTAACTTCCATTACTGTCAGAAAGAAATATGGTTCTCAGCTACAGTAGATCATGATATAAGCTGCACAGAAAATTCCTCCTTTCTATTTTTTCTAATCGGCAAAATCTTACATCCACAAAAAGTGATATTATGTTTTCAAATATAAATATAAAAAACAGCAAGCACGTTCTAAAATAATACTGGTCTTAATCTGCTATATTTTATGTCAGTTGAAAAAAAGGAGAAATTCTTCAGAATGGAATGCATGATGCTGAGGGATAAATGGTGGGAGAGCATTCTGTAACATATAAGCCTATTAATTAGATTAATATGATTTAAATAATGGTGACTCATGTTCTTAACTCATGTTAAAATTGTCAAATTTTAGCTTGAGAGGAGCTGTTGTTTCACCTTTATTGTGGGCTGCTTTTCTTTTTCTTTGCTCTTATAGTGTATTTTATTTCCTTTCCTGTCTTGCTTTGTTTTTATGTGTGAAGGAAAATCAGTACAGAGGATCCAGAGATAATTATATCTTCATTGATATAAAAAAACTATCTCAATAATAAACAGAAAAATCAGGAGAATTAAATAAGAGGAAAGATAAAAAGACAATCAAAGGTGTATTTTTCTAAGAAAAAATACATGCCCAGAGGAAAAATCTATAACTATACATAGTTTAATCTTTATGGTTTTATGCAAATTAGGGGAGAAAATCTTAAGTGATATAAATTAACAAAAAAGACCAGGTGTTGAGCACTAAGTAGCTAAGTCCAAAGGAACTGTGGTGATACATTCTGCAAATATAGCTAAAATTTACTTGCACAGATGTATACAATTTAATTTGGTAAGTAGGAAGGGCATTTGCATCGATCTGTCAGTTGTCATTGGCACAGACAGATTTTGTGATGCAGAGAGCTAAAGTTACCTTTATTGTTGATTCTGAAAATGTGGTCTGTGTGCTGGTGAATAGTCTGCAAGGTCATAATAAATGGTCTGTATTTATTCTGTGCATGCTACTCTTCAAGAAATTTTAAAGCTGCAATTGATGCCTGTCATTGTTTCAGAAAGTGTTACTGATCTAGCCTGATTCATTTTGCATATCCTGGACTATGATATTTCACTGAGATTAATTACTTGATGCATTGTGTTAAGGCATATCCTTTAAAAGGACAACAACTTTGGTTTTGAAAACTTAAACTGAAGGGCAACCATCGCATCCCAAAGTTATTTGATTCAGTAATTATCCCCACAAGTAGGAACAAATCACCAAGGAAATTAACCCAACCTATGCACAAAGTCCATTGTATATGTGATGAAAGACATTACTCCCTGAGGAAATAAAGTGATCTAAGGAGTAAGAAATGGCAGATGAAATCAGCTTTATACAAAATTCTTGTTCATTGGTACTAACTGATCCATGACATATTATTATTGTTATTTGGTTGCATAAAATATTATCAACGGTTGATGGTGGACTTTTTGAGTAACAGCTTTCTCCAAGTTCTTATATAAGTTAGGTTAATAATTATACTATTTTTCTCCACAGAGCTGTATTATTTTACTATATATGTGCAATGTATATATTGTAATATTATATTTATGTATTTTTTTTATACTGCATAGACACCTTAAGAAGGGGAAGGGAGAGAGAGAGAGAGGTGCATATGGGATGCCCTATATGCTGAAGGATGACATAGCATTCAAAGTAAAGAACAAAAGTGTTATTATGGTGTTATTAATTTCTGAATTGGTAGTGCAATTGTCTGAATATGACATATACATTTGTTATCTATATGAAAAATATTTTGGAAATGAAGCAAAGGATTGGATTTGTATTTTGTTATTCAGCTTGGAGGCTCATCTCACTAATAGGACTCTTGCCATTTATTCCTAAATGTGCAAAATAAGGTTTTTAGCTGTTCTTAGTCAGCTAAAATGGCTCTAAATTTATAATAATTATGCTATCTTTCACAACAGATGCTGGAAATAAAATGCTTTAAAATATGCACTTCATTGTTTAAATAGCTTAAAAATCACCAAATATATGTTAATATTGATTTCATGAGTGGGACCATCACTGTTTTTTCATTTGTTTATTGTCTTCTGATAAATTACTCTGGAGTTCCTTCGTACTTTCACAGCTGTTCATCTTTAGGTGTTAGTGGATCAGGATGTCCAAGGGCACCTTCACAAAATAGTATAAATTTGCAATACAGAGATTATGTGGTGATAAACCAACTAAATAGATAACATAGTTGAGAATTAATTGTGTCCCTATGTTTGAGAATGATTTAAAACTTTATACTTTACTTTTGTGGGGAATTGATACTGTATGCACTGGCATATAGAAAGTCCAAACAGAAAAATTCAGATGACAAATACTGCATTCTACAAATTAATTTCATCTTGCAAAAATTCAGAAACTTTTCCAAGTATCTCTTTTTAAAATATTTCTTAGTAGGAATGAATGCAGTAAAACTAATTGTGCCAACACTGTGAACAGTCTCTATTAATATTTTAAAAGAAATCACTGAAATCATTGAAATATGGTATTGCTAGCATATATTTAATTAAAGCTTTTAAATATGCCAATCTAACTCATCCTTTCTTGCTGACCATTAGATAAAGACATGGTTTTGTTATTTCTGAAGCACTATAAACTTACAGGAGAGAACCCACCTTATAAGCAATACAAAATGTCTGAAAGTATGAAAAAGCTTTTTCATAGAGTTTGTCAGCTGGTGAAAGAGACAAGGTTTCTAAGTTTTTGAAATATTATAAAAACAATTAAGTTATTGTGGATAAAAGGATGCTGCACAGCAACTGGGCCATGAAAATATTGATTTGCTAATGTGTAATGGTACATGCAAGTAATTCAAGTTTCTTTTAATCTTTCACAGTAGATTGAAGTACTTCCAATTACTTTGGAGTGTTTTTTTGTGGTGGACTGATGATACATACATTAAAGTGTACCATTTATAAACTGGTATGTGATAAATTGTTTATGTAGCTAAGCCATGACCTGTGTTCTGTGTCAGGTTAGATGGGACTTTGAGCAACCTGATCTAGTGAAAGATGTCCCTGCCCATGACAGGGGGGTTGGACAAGTTACCTCTCTCTAAAAATCCCTTACAAATGAAATCATTCTATGATTCTATATAAGGACTGTTGGGTTTAAGTTATATACATGGTTTTAGTCACACAACCCACGTGTGTTATAGTCCTCTCCTAGTGTAGAGGTCTCTTAGGAAACATAGAATTAATGGAAGTGGTATAAGAACCTTTGTTATGAACTAGTCTCTGTAGATTGTTTGTTGGTTTGGGGTTTTTTCAAGGAAATCAAACTACAGATTTTAAAACTCTTCAATTCTATTTAGATTGCTAGCAGCATAAGTGTTCTCCTATCAGATATCTCTGATTCTGCACAGAAAAGATTGCTGTGTCTATAGTTTTAATGTTAATTTCAATACAGTTACAAAGAAAAAAGTCTTCATATATGAGCTTATCTTGGTGCATAAGCTGGAGCAATATTTGAGTTGTAGTTACATTTGTGCTGTTAGGCCAAGCTGCCCTCTCTGTATCTCCATTAACTTTAATAATGTTCTATAGAAAAATAATCTAGATATTTTCTTTTGTATAAATACTGAATTGATATCTTACTACAGAATGCTGAGAGGGCTGGCCAAGAAAAATTTTGGCAATGTAATTCTAAGTCCCTCAATCTGAGCCACGTGTTATGATTTTAAAATAAATTATATATAAATTGTTGCATTGGCAAACTATCTGTTAGTTAAAGTCCTGGTTTGGGTTCAAATTAGGAGACTGAAATTATTTTATATTTGGTGATTTAGGCTGCAGTAAAATTAATTGGATTAATTCTGAGAATCTCAGAAGTCATATTACAAGATACTGCAAAACACACTGTCACCATTGGCTGTAGTTTAAAGTAAAAAGTGAACATGTAGGGTGGAGACAAAGCAAATATCTTGACCACAAATGTCAAGTTGAAAATAGAATTGTAAATGAATCTAATCTTAATGCACTCAGCATCTGTATACAAAATGAAGTCAAGAGACTTTCAATTTTGCTGTTAAGATACATTCTATTTTTAATTCATTTGATTAGAAATGGAGTATGATGAACATGTTCCATGACGTTACATCATCTTGTTGTCACGGGAACTGACACAAATTGTTGTTCAGAAGTTCTAAAAGGAGAGAAGAGGGTTTTCCTGGAAATGAAATTTTCATTTCAATTTAATTATCGTTTAAGCTATTAACCAGCACAAAATATGCCATTATGTGTCTGACTACATCATCCCTCCAAAATATATGTATTTTTGTAAAAACCGGAGCAACATTTTTCCCAATGACATCCTGAGGGATTCAAGGCTGACAGTTTTATTCCTACGTATCGAAGCCAACCATTTGTTCCCTCAGATATAGCACAAAATTCTCCCACACAGATGCATGTAGCGTGGGGAACAAACAGGGCCATGATCTTATTGGGCTTATGGGAATGTGGTGGGATTGCTCAAATGACTGGGGTGCTGTGAGAGATGGATATAAGCTCTTTAGGAAGGATCAGACAGAATGGTGAAGAGAGGGGTCTACTCTTGATGTGAGAGATCAGTGGGGATGCCTGGGGTTCTGTCTATGGGTGGGTGATGAGACAGCTGAGAGATTGTGGTTCAAGATTAGTTATTTGGGATACAGTTTTGGTGATATGGGATTTCCAATAACTCTACAGAATATAGCATTTGAAAAAAAGGAGATCCAGAAGAATTGGATGATTTTCAAGGATCACCTCCTGCAAGCTCAGCTAAACAAGGAGCTCCTGTCTAAACACAGACATGAAAAGGAAGCATAAAAGGGCTGGAATCAGGAACAATCGACATGGAAAAAATATAAAGATATTGCTAAAGCATGGAAGGGTGGGATGAGTAAAGTTAAAGCCATCTGGAGTTGACACTGATATGAAAGGCAACAAGAAATACTTCTGCAGGTATATCAGGCACAAGAAAAGCTATGAAAAATGTAGGTCTGCTGTTCAATGGCATGGGGGATCTGATGACAAAGGAGATGGAAGAGGACAAGGTACTTAGTGTCACCTTGTCCTCAGTCTTTATCAGTAGGAGTGGTCTTCAGGCCTCTGAAAGCAGATGTAAAGTCTGGAGCCAGAAAGACTTACCCTCAGTGGAGGAGTTTGCTGATGATACAAACTTGAAGAAGTGGTTGATGCACCAGATGGCTGCCCAAAGATGTGCTGTCTCCACCCTTGAAGATATTCAAAAGCCATCTGTGCACTGCCCTGGGCAACCTGCTGTCAGTGACTCTGTTGAGCAGGGGAATTGGACTAGGTTATCTCAAGAGATCCCTTCCAACTTCAACTAGTCTGTGTTTCTTTTTCAGCTAAGCTATTTTCTTATGTAGCTCTTCTAGTAAGGGCTAATGCTGACCTTGCAGGCCTGGGTTTACATTTGAGCATCTTATTCTTGAATTCTGTTGTTACACAAGGTTAGTTATCTATTTTTGCAGGAATTTTGCAATAGAAGACAACAAGCTGAATAAGATTTGATTGTTCAAATAAAAGGTACTTTATTCCAAATAGCTGCCTGTAAAAATCTGAGTGTGAACGGAAATTCATCCTAAGCTTATATATCAACAATTCTGAGTGTGTGATGCTACCACTCTACAGTAACAGGCAGAGAGAGGGGTTCATATGGAGAAAGAAACCTGCCTAAACCTCCAAAGAAAAAACCCTAGTGTTTGAATAAAAATTTAATCCCTGCTACCTTAGGTTTGCAAAACCTAAGAGTATATGTATCTCAAAAGGCCGTGTCATGGAGACATAAAAGCTTCTTTTAATGTATCCAGTATACATGTGTAATAGAACACTTATTCTGAGGAAGCTGCATTTTGAACTATGTTCTTCCACAAGGGAATTCAGACTCTTCTCTGAGAGGCTGATACTCTTTATGACTAGACAATGCATTTAAGGCACCTTCTTTGCTGTCATATGACCCAGCATAGTGGAGAGGCTTGAAAGAAACGGTACAAAGAATTATTTCAGAGATGAAACATCAGCTGCCACTCACTACCCAAAGTTTCATTCGGCTTGAAAATGGCTGTGAAAACTTTTTTCCAGGGATCAAACAGAAACCACTTAAAGTACAGAAAGCATGCAGTAAGGATATGGAAAACAACTGCTTTTCATCACAGTTGTGATCCTTAGTTTGCCATTAAAATGAATTCTGCTTAGTTCAGACTCTTTATGTCATTGTTTAGACTGTTTCTTAGTCCGTATATTCTCTGGTGATACAATTACTGTTTTCACAGCTGGTCAGACTGAACATTCATATCGGACTTGTGTCATTTCAGCTAATACCTATACTAGAGGAAAATTGCATTGACCATTGGTTCATACCTTTTCTGGTGATAAGCATACAAAATAGCATAATGTTCAGTGCCACTTCTTTTTGTTCTCTAAACAGCTTGGACCTATGCAAAAGCCATTTGGAAAACTACAAAAAGTAACATGGGTCAGCAGCTGCCTCAGATAGTAATAGAGAGGGAAAAAATAGCATACTGCAATAGTCCGGTTTCCAAGCTTCTGCAGCCGAGTGATTTTTGAGGTTACTTGATATTTATGGTTTCTTACAGTGTGATGTGATGCATGTGATACACTTGCAGTTTTATTGGAACCTGATCTGTTTGTTGTTTGTTAAGCAGTTTAATATTACATCAGTTTTTTGTTCTCATGAGAAACACAGAATGCAGGGATAGAAAAATTGCAAATAGTAATTAGATTTTTGGCAAAATAAATCACATCTGCTTGGTTTTTTGTGGGATTTGAAAAGATCACCTTAATTTGCTAGAATGTCACAATTCTCATTTGTTATGAAAAGCATCAATAGTAAACGTTTTGGTTACTGGAACCGCATTTGTTCGGAAGAATTTTTTAACACATTTCACATGCAGTCTTATAGCATATGCTCCAGCTTAGTTGACAAATGGACTTTCCATGGGTTGCAGCATTATCCTCTGGGTTATGACTCAAGATTGACCCAGATCTCTTATGATTTTAGACTTCTGTTTCAGATCAGGTTATATCCCTTTCATATTGCCATGGTAAGGGGGAAATTTTTTTTGCACCCCTTGCAGTAAATTTAGACTTCACTAGCCCATCATAACTGAGAAATCCAATGACTTGTGCCTAATTCATTAGAAAAAATTATGATGCTATGAGACTGGACTTGTAATATTTTCATGAGGTTAAAGAAAAAAAGATTGAAATACAAGAAAATTTATCATGCTATTTGACACAGAACATAAATATAATAATATCAACTTGAAGCTATTAAGCAACTTTAAGCATTGGAGATATTTGAGAAGAGCATCAGGGTAGATTTTGGTATACACCAAATCTTTGCAATGTTTGTAATAATCTTTGTTTAGATTGTAAACCTTTGGTAGCAAGATCTATCTGTGGAGGTAGAATTTTAGCCTCACTGGGGCCTAAAGGTACCATCTTGATAGAAGCAACCAATAACACATTCCATTCAGAAGCAGTGACTACAAGGAGGTGGAAAATGAGTTCATTTTGACATGGAAATTTTTGTGTGCACGACTTTGTACAGTTTGGTAAAATATTTTTCTTTTCCAATAGACCTTATTTTCAGAGGACTGAAAGAATGGAAATGAGTAAATTAATATTAATTTACTTCAAGCTTAGGGAGCATTTTACGTCTAGCTTAGGGAGCATTTTACTTCTATGCTTACTTGTTTGCCTAGCTTTAGTCAATTGTGTTCCAAAAAGCATGGTGGAAATTATTTTAGACTCAGTGAGAGACAAGAAAATTGACTTCTGGGCTGGTGGTAGCACCCATAACTTTCACTGAAGAATTCAATGGAAGTTGCAGATGCTCAGCACCAGTTTGGATTATTCACTAAGAACATGCATGGCAAACTTTACTTTAAGGTGAAATGGTGAAGTAATAAATCCCTTTACAAAAATGATGAGAGAAGGTTTGTAATGGTGAAGAGAATGCTGCTGTTATAAGACATTATGCTTTGTTACAGATCGTTGTATACACTTGAGGCAAACTCAAGTGTCATTATATTTGCCAAATTACATGATTTTGTGATGGCAGATGCATATTTATTTATTAATAATTCATATTCCTTTGGATTGATACTGGCTACCCTAGAGAGGTGGATTACACAATTAATACTTTTTACCTGGGATTTAACTTAATTCCCTTTCACTTAATGAAATACCTTCACGAATAACAGTGCTATGTTAAAATATATAATGATACTTCTATTTTTCCAGTGAATTAGCCTGACTAGCCTATTATGTTAATACAGAAGTTATTGAGTCACTCATTAATTCTATCTGCAAGTATGACACCCAAGGAAGCAATTTATGTTTGTTGTAATTGCTGTCATTTGAAAAGTCAGTTTTATAAAGTAAATTATTAACACATTAACACAATCTCATAACTGATACCATTTTCTACCTGCTCAGCCATTTCATCTCCCAGGTTGAAGATTAAATCATGCTAAAGTATCACCTAACTCCTTTCCTTGATCTATACCTTGCCTTCTGATGTTAAATCAGCCTGTAAGCTACTATACCTCTTGCATGTCCTTGCCAATGCTAGACAGCATCACAATCTTAATGTTATAAAAACATAAAATCATTCATCACCAATTAGAGTTGTAGAAGTGCTATAAGGTAGCTCTGACTGATCAATAAAGACCTTCTATCTGGAGTTCCCTGAAGAAAGAAATATCTTGGCTTCTGACCTTGCACTTTACACTTCATTCTGTGATATATTATTCTGTCAAGCTATAGCAGATGGTGAGGGATGCAAAGGGAGGTGAGTACATTACTCCCTATTCTCGACTGCCTTTGACTTTAACTGCATCGTTTACATTACTCTGCCTTTGCCTCATCAGCTTGAGAATTGAAATGTTGTGACTGACTCTTTATCACCTGTGACCATCATTTTTTTTGCATTAGACTCATTTCCTTTTCTGTCTTTATCCGCTTTTTTTTTTTTCAGCAAAGAATTTCCCCACTGCATTGTCTTTCTTCTGCTAAAACATATTGCAGTTTCTTACCTCTCAAGGGGATTTTTTACTCCTGTGAAATTTGGTTCTTTTTGTGAATTGGTTTGATGCTTCATCAGAGAAAAGATTCTTAGTGATGGAGAAGGGGCAAGTCACGGGTTAGCACTAGCTGTATAGTCCAGCAAGAAAAGCGATAGTGAGAATTAAAACAAAACGAAAAAAACCTGTAAAAGTCTAAAATGCAGTTTTCCAGTATGCTTTGTCCCCTGCACTTCACAAAAGGGAACTGCAGACTGATTTTTCATAGTCTTAACTTCAAGTTAAATGAAGGGTACAGAGTAAACAAAATATTTTTTTTCAGGAAGATATGGATTGAGCACAGGTACCCCTTTTATTTAGAGTTTAAAATAAATGATGCTGCAGCTGTTAATGATACTGAGATACTGCTATTATAGTAAAAGTGCCTGAATAGTGTGAATTGCATTAGGGGCATTTTCACAGATGACATTATTGTCACACAGCTGTTTTCTGAAAATGAAGTCTGTCTCTCTCTTTGCATTCATCATAACTAAGTAAGTAACCATAGGAAATTAATTAAACGTGGTTCAGGATGAGGGTTTTCAAAACAAAGTCCCAGAATTTGGCTATGCTACCTCCAGTAACATCATCCACAGGGTTAAATCCTCAATTATCACTTTGAAAATATACTTGCTGATGTCAGACTTATGAGCATGATTATACAAAAGGTGCTGAAAAGGGAAGGTGATTGTACCGTTGCATAATCGATTTTCTCTGATGTGGATGGCACTGATTTTCAAGTCAGACACTGAGCAAATGCCTGATGTATCGCATTTTAAAGGGAAAGTAAAACTTCAGCAAGTTGATACTCATATTGTTGCACAGTTTTTAGAAGAATTAGGAATACAGTTCTTGCACTACTGGTAAACACAGATAGACTTCCATATCTTAAAAGACAAAAAAAAGAAAAGAAAAAAGAAAAAAAAAGCTGTAAAACAACATTGGCCACCAAGCCTAGAGACTTCTTAAAATGCCCTCAACAAGAGAGAAGTGGAATATAGTAATACTGTAAGATGATGCAATCTGTAGGGGGAGGGGAGAAAAGAGGCTAACAAAACAGATTCTCATTTAACTAAGGATTAAGAATTTGATTATGTTTGTGTAAGCAAAATGGATGTCAAACTTAAAAACCTGAAGGAGGATATCAGTCTAGATTAAATAGTTTGAAAACCACTCACTGTCCAAAATCGTGACAAATGCATAACTCCATTTACTTCCATTCAAAAAGAATTCAATTGCTCATTCTTCATAAATGTCCTTGCAAGTAATAGATATCTGTGAAAACATGCATCTGTCCATAAAAATCTGAGCTGAATACTTGAAAATTAGGTGCAGAAGTTTGAGGATAAGTATCTGAGATTTTATAATCTTTACAGAAGAAATCTTATGCATCCTATCAGAAACAGGTGCAGTTCTGTATTGCTAAACTAACATACACAAAAAAGAAGAGCATAAAAGGTAAAATCCCGCCCCTTTGACGTCAAGAATAAAACTCATCTTGACTGTATGGGAACCAATACTACCCAGTGATAATATGGAAGCCACATTATGAAAAGTAAGCAACATGTGTACACTGAAGGAGATACACAGTTTACTGACAAAATTAGCTACAAGTAATCATGGGCTAATCACAGGCAAGAAATATCTGTTAGAAAAGAAAGAACAAGGGGACAAAACTTGCGCATTATCCAGACAATGACTTATATTCATAATAAATGCTCCCTGGAACAAGGTCTATCAGCACATGGAGGAATACAAAAAAATCTTTCTCAGTTCTGAAATTTAAACATAAAAGGAATCATCCTGTTAAAAACTACCTTTCCTCCTCTCCTCCCCATTAAAACATTACATATTTCTCACTTCAAAAGTATGTTTCCATTGTGAAATATTCTGCTAAACAAGTATTTATGTTCACTGAAAATAAAAGTTACACTTATTTCACTGGGATTATCCACAGAATATGCTTTTTCAAAAAAGTGAGATTGACAAAGAAAATCTATTTTTTAAGTATGTTTAATTATGTATCTGAATCTCTTCTTGACTTTTTTCCTAGTAACATTTTTAATTGTCTGGATATTCAAGATTGAATACAGGAAATACATTTAATATAATGTTTTAAAAGATGAGAGCAGTATTTGGATAATGATGTATTTTGACCTAGAGCGCTGATTATATTCTCACAAGAGAATTAATTATTTGTTCTACACATTTGTTTGTTTGTCTGCTTTATTTTTGACCATACCTAATTAACCCTTGCAGAATAGACAATCCGCAGGGCATCTCTTAAGATGTACTTTGAACCTGTGAAGTCTGGCTAGCCTTAGCAAATTATAGGAGTATTGGTGACATTTACTAACAAGCAAAATCAGAACTGCAACAGGCATGTATGTGATTCCACACACTTCACCTTCAAGAAGTACATCACCTTGGAATGAAAGTTGACTTTTAAGTGAACCTAAGCAGCACTTGATCTTGTTTTGACAGCTTGCCTTTGATGGTGTGCACGTATATATCCTTCAGGAAGCTAATGTAGGGTACTTACTTTCAGGTAAGCGATGAATTTAATATATTGGAATTATCCTTCCTTAAAGATCTTGCTTGCAAAATTAATCTCCAGTCACTTATAAATGCTTTTGCTTTAGGCACTAAAATCAAGTGACCTAACAGCCAATTCAAACTTTAAAAAAATAATTTGGCAAAGAAAATGTAGCACTTCTGATTGCAGTGAGTGCAGAAGGAGATTTCTTATTGATTTCATTAGAAGTAAGATTAGGTGCTTTGTGATCAGTGCATGTCAATGGGAATAAATTCCAAACTCAGATGGGAGTTATTATTTCTATACATGTTTGAAGACTAAGTAATTTGGTTTGAGGTGACTCTGCTTATGACCTTTCATATATTGTTTTGCGTCTCTTGAGCAAACTATGCAAAAAGTCTTTATACCACATTTTCTTTTTGAATGAAAATATACTAAAGAGCCAAAATTACTCTGATTCATGTTAAAGAATCTTGTTAAATTGCAGATTTAACAAGACTACTTGTCCTGTTAAAGGATTTTCAGAAAGTATATTGATGTCTTCTAATACTCAAGGTATCTCTAATGTTTCTTTTCTTCTTTAGCACAGGTTTTGATGGTAGATTTTTTTTTAAAAAGCCATGGTATCAGTTTTTGCTGATACTTGTTAGTTAACTTTCTTGTTTAAGATGGCCACTTCAGCACATGATGCCTTATTGTACATGGCTGGAACTTTTCAAAGTAATCATTATAGACATTTAGGAGGAGAAAAAAAAAGAATCTCATTCTCGAAATAGCGAGCCTTTCAGGCACTGGCATGTATTACTTTTAAACACTTCTGCTTAAGAAATGCAATCCAGGGCCAAAACCAGGGTATAATAAATTGTTAACTGTGCAAAGTAGCCTTGGTTTCCCTTTCCCTGCTCTAAACTGTTAGAGTGGGATCAATCTCTGCCCTGTTTTGCTAGTAATTTATTTTTAATAATATGAGAAATGCTCCCTTAAGTCTCTGATGCAGATTTTCTGAAGTCAGGGAAAAAAGTTAATTTGAACACATCTGCACCATCAAACATAATTACTTCATAACATACTTGCATGCTGATTCAGTACATCATTCTGTCATTCCATTTATGTGAAATAGATGGTGGTGTACTATGCAACAGCAAGCTACAGGAATGGGCATTAGCAGCAGGGGAAAATTCAGAAAGATTTACAAGTAATTACAAAGATCGATACACAGATAAAAACCACATTTTTTGTAAAACAAAGAAATTTTTAACGGATTATGTTATGATTACAAAAATAAAAGTTCAGTGAAAGTTGATTCAAGATATGTCAGCTCCTGTAAGCATAAATTTTTAAGATTTCTTTTTGTTTCTATATGTTTGGGGATAATATGTCAGCTGAAGGTCAGATTAGGCCTAGCTTGAGAGAAAATGTAGATACCAGGAAATATTTTTTCCCTTGAATTCCTTATTGTTCTTTGCCTCCCTGAATATAGGTGATGATTTGCCAAGCCTGAAGGGACAGGGTTATTTTCTCCTGTATGCTCCTGACATGTACTATGACATACAACTGGAAGGATGCAGCTGAAAATTTATCATGATTCAGCTTCTACATAGGACAATCCTTGCTAGGGATTCTTTTGATACAAATTCCCAGAGGAAATAGTTAAGCTACAAACATAAATAAAAATTTTTCTTGTCTTTTGCTATGTTGTGGATAATTTCTTTAGATACTAATTTTTACATTTGTATTTTCAGGTCCACTTGTATTTTCAGGCATGGCATGATAATACTATTTGTCTTGAAATCATGAGCTGATCTTTAATAACAGAAGATTATTGTTCCCATTAGACATAATAACAATAAATGGCACTTGGGTGCTACAGAATGGCACTGCTATAGAATTGTCCCTTCAAAGTGCAGGAAGTCCTGCCTGGCACCACTGCAAATGGCAACATGATTCCCTGTTGGTTAAACGAGTGTGACATGGATTGCTCTTCATAATTTGAACTCTTTTAAGTGCAGATGGAACAAACTGGTTCACTGGGCATGAGTTACCTGTAACTATGTAGGCTGCTGGAAACCTGTGCCTGGCTTGGTAAATCATAAACATATGAGAGTGAAGCTGCTCAGGGTGTCAGTCCACCCAGAGAGGTCTGTATTGCTAAACGGATGCAGAGGAGTTTCGCTTCCCCCTCTGTAAGTGAGTTGTTTTGACTGTGCTGCTTTGTAGAAGGCAAGTTATATTTTTAAAAGCATAGACTTCCAGCTGGGTCCACCTATTTGAACAACAGATGTTTTTATGACTCATGTAGCCAGTTGGGGTTTACCAATATTTTACAGGGTTATAGGCAACTAAAGATCACTGAGCCATCTGTGCTTAGCACATTTTAATGGGATCTGCTGGTTCAAAGAACCAGTGTACTGTATTTAAAAAGCCTCTAGCTAGTTACCCAACTAAGAGCATCATGGAAGAAATACAGAAAGGCTAATACATGGAATTTCTACTCTGTGATTCAGTTGAATACCTTAACCTCCCCTTTCCTGGTTAACTTAAATGTCAGACTAAATTTCTGAGCAATGAACTAGGCACAGAAAAAAAAAAAAGAAACCTATTCAACCTTCCTCAGAAAACCAACTCAGAATAGTAGGCGGGAAAAGATTGCATCATAAAATCTCAATATTCAGCAATTTAGTAAATGTACATAGAACACCTAGTTTGGTATATTTTAGCACCTGTTATAAAAGAAGTAAACTTCTAGAGAAACAATTCTGAAAGATGTCTCTTAGGGGACACATATGTCTTTAGAAAGACCATACTGAAGAACTTTTCAACAATTTAGGTTTTTCCTAAATATCACAGTTGTTGGTCTTGTGGTAGCAACAACCTTTGCAGGCTGTGAATGCCTTCTAATTCACTGAGGATTGTGTGTCAAACCAATATACAATGCTGGTATCAACTTCCAGAAAGTGGTAAAGTGTTGGGGGCAAGAAGGCCTCTTTGGAAGTACAAAAAAACTGATGCAGTCATGTCACAGTTTAACCCCAGCTGGCCACTAAGCACCATGTAGCCCCTCCCTCACTGCCCACTTTGTTCCCCTGAGGGGAGGAGAATCAGAAAGAAAAGGTAAACTTTGTGGGTTGAGATAAGACCAGTTTAATAATTACAGTAAAATAAAGCATAATAATATTAAACCGCTATTAGTAGTTGCAATGATAATGGAAAGGAGAGAAAGGAATAAAATGCAAGAGAAAAAAGTGATGCACAATACAATTGCTCACCACCTGCTGACTGATGCCTCTCTCCGAGCAGCAATTGGTGGCTCCTGGTCAATTGCTCCCCACAGTTCATATCCTGACCATGATGTTCTATGGGTATGGAATATCCCTTTGGACAGTTTGGGTCTGCTGTCCTGTCCAAGCTCCCTCCTGGCTTTCTGTGCATGTGCTCGCTGTCAGAGCATGGGAAACTGAACCCAGCAACATCATTATGTTATCAACATTATTCTCAGACTAAACCCAAGACACAGCCCTGTACCAGCTACTAGGAAGAAAATTAATTATTTCCCAGGTAAAACCTGGATTCCAAAGCATGAAGATAAACCAATAAATGCCATAAAACCCCCCAGGTGTTACAGGGTCCAGCAAAGAAAATTTATATGAGACATCAGATGAATTCACTGCAGGATCCCTATTATCTGCTTTGAAGAATTAAACTCCCTGAGAGCAAACAGAAGGATAGAGATGATAGAAGGTGATTTTTTTTTAGAAGCTCTTTTACCTAATTTTGCATACAGATATTCAGTACCATCAAAATCCTTACTTTTACCTTTCATTAGATTTCTGGTATCTTGTGATGCTGTTTTGCTTGAAAATATATAACCATATATGTAAATGTGAGTGCATTTATATAATAAAGTTTCACAGCCAGGTTCTGACTGCTGTACACTGGTGTTGTAACAATTACTATTGAGAAATACGGTCTTGGAAACTAAGCACTTGCTTTCCACACATTTTGAAAAATAACTGAGAATAGCTATGAAATCTAAGGAAAAGCAGATTCCTTTCATCAATACTTAATCCCTTGAATTACCAGATGAACTCTATAAACTAAACACAGAAGGCTGAAGAAGGTGGATTATACAACAATATCTGGTACTAACGGTTCAGTTCATTCATGGTAGAAAGAGACTGTATGGGTAATGCCACCTTTTTATGGATTGCTTTTCCTGATACCAAATTGTCCTTGTGTACTCTAGGTATGGAGTTCCGCAAGCTAACACCAGCTCTACCCACCACCACTGTAACTATGTAATTTGAACTTTGAGTATCTTCTGTGCAGAACTGTAAGCGAAGAGTGCATACTACCCTGTATGTATTTTTTGTGTCACAGCCATTCAATCATTTTTATTTGCTTTTTTTCCTCACAGAGCCATGAAAACTTTTTTGTTTGTCTGATTTTTTAAATTCAAATTAGGCCTATACAGATGGTAAAGGAAAAAAAAAATGAAGTTAACATGAATCATATAGTAGGGAGAAAGAACTCTGACAGCAATCCTTCAGATATTCTGCACCTGAATATCATGCCTTGGAACTCAGATTTAATTCACTGTAACTAAATTTGTGTTCTCCTGGTGTACACTGGAGGAAAAATCAGGACCTTGGAGACAACATAAAGCATAACAATCAATATTTGCAACTCTAAAAGTCCTCAAATGGATTCTGTGAACTTAATTTTCTTCTATAAAGCTACTGTTGGCACAATTTGCGGCATAGCTTTCTAGCTACTGATACATTATATTGCTGGCATGGATCTGTAATTTTTCATTAGCTAGTGATTCAATATTCCCACTTTTCTTTATACCAAAATAGAAGGGATGTTCTTCAGTTATTACACTGAAAAATACTCTTGGGTATATTGTACCTAAAGGGAACAAATTCATTATATAGCAGCACATTATACATCTGCAGTTACTCCAAACTGACAATTGTATTTTGAAATATTGAAGTTTACTGGGGTTTTTTTTTTGATAGCCCTAGTTTGAACCGATAGATCAACACGAACAATTTCATAATAGTATGCAAGATATTCAATTTACATTCATCATTTGTATTGACTTTACAGTGACTCTTCAAAAAAAGATAAAATATAATAAAAAGATGTTAAACAATATTAAAGTTCATACTGATTTTGGATATTTGCTAAGTTTAACTCTACATGCTAATATTTCCGATAGAAAAATGTCTTTTTCATCTAAGATGTAATCTCGCACAAAATGTACCAGGTGTATGCTTGGATCATCATGTGTTTTACTAGACAGAGGGATGTGAGGGATCCAAACCTCTTTAGAAAGCAGGGAAAAAAGTACAGCAGGGTGAATGAATCAGGGTTTTTTAAAAATAGCTACAGGTGAATGTTTATGTACCTAAATATCTATCTATCTATCTATCTATCTATCTATCCATCCTCACAGGTATGTGTATGTGGTAGGTAGAGATGGATGTGCTGGGAGTGTTGAGGCGCGCTGCTCACCCCAGCGGACCACACACTTTCAGCACTCTTCTATTCGGGTTATACAGGTGTCATACTCCTCCGAGTTTGCTACAAAACAGTTTATTTTAAAAGAAACTTCAGCTCAGATGAGCCACTTGCAGCTGAGTAGCAGCTAAGTACTGGCCTAATAGAAAAAGATTAGTGTCCTGTAACGGATTGCCAAGTGCTAAAAGATAACAGGAGAAAAGATGCTTATCTTAAAATGCATCTGTTTTCCTTCGTTAACCCCACTCCTCCACCTCACATGAAAATACTTCCCATCATCTAAATGCATTCAGCTCTGCAGTCCTGCTGTGGCTTCTAAATTTAATGGAAAACTGTCTCTCCTGATGTAGCTCTTCTATTTTTGTAAGTGAGTACTCATTGACTTGGTATGTAAGAATAACCTTATACAGGTTGGTGGTATGGCTTTTATTCGTGAATCCACCTGGGGTGTAGGCCTTGTAAGGAAGGAAAAGTCCTAGTTTATAATAGCTGTAACAGCTACTGATTAGGCTACTCTTTGTGAAGTTGAAAGTCTCCAGCTCAGTCACAGCTCTGAACAAGATAATAGCAAAATCTGAGGTTTCAGCAGCCCAGCAAGTGCCTAGTCATTAAACGCTAAGGTATACAGAAAAATCTCTATTTTATCAATGGCAGTTAAGTCCTATTCTGAGTTTAGTGATTTAAAAAATATATCTCCTTTCTCAAAAATAAATAACTATGAAAAAACATTTCTATTTGACATGTCATACTTTTGCACAATATAAACAAACAAACAAAAATATTTGTAAATCTGTTTCCAAATGTGCCAGGGAAAAAATAAATATCAAAGTATGTGTTAAACTCAGCATCTTCATATTACAAACTTGAAAATAATTTTTAACAATCTAGATTTTTATGTAGTAAAGTGCTATCTCTTATTAGAACACTTGGCAGTGTAAGAATTGGTTTGAGACAATACCTCCTACTCGTGTTTGCTGATTGGTTGAGGGTCTGTTAAGTGTTCAGAAATACACAAGGAGTCACACATTTAGATTATGAGCTCATCTTGTCATATACTTGTATCCGAGATAGCATGACCTGTTAGTTCTGGTGTATTTGTTTTGATTTTGACTCAAGATATTATGATTTGCCTCTGACACCTGAAGACACAGGACATGAGTGTTATGGGTTCAACAAGTGAATTTGGTTTTTTTGCCCCATCTAGCAGGGAGACCTGTGTGGGTGGGGAGGAGTTGGCCGGGAATTAATGAGTGATACTTAAGAACAAAGAAATTTGCCTATCCGGCTGCATTCCATACTGATCACCCAAGAATGGGCGATACTCAAGAACAAAGGGGATTGCCTGCCCTGGGGATGTGGGCAAGCAGATTGTTCCCCCAGAGGCTGAAGCTGATCATCACGAGAGGCGAAGGGGAAATTTTCGAGACTTTGGTGAAAGGGGGCGGAGGCTGGGCTCACTGCTCTCTTCTCCACTCGGCGTTCTGCTTGGACCATCGTGTCTGCAGTGGATTGCCGGCTTTGCTCCGGGACACCGCTACACTGTGATGTCTCCGCCTGCTCGCTCCAGAGCACAGAAACACTGTGACATCCCTGGGGGAGTCCCACCGTGGCACAGGGTACAGAGTTATGCTGTAACTTTCGCCACCCGGAGCTGCTCGCCTCTGCCGTCTCTGTCACCAGCCTGGGTTTTGCTGCAGNCTCTCTGCCCCAATGGAGAATCGCCCAACGACAGAGAAAGGACTGTGACTGGGTTTGTCCTCTTATTGTTGCCATTTAACTGTCTTGTTATATATATAGATATATAATTCTAGTAAAGAACTGTTATTCTTTTTACCACATTTTTGCCTGAGAGCCCTGTATTTTCAAGGGTATAGTAATTCAGAGGAGGGAAGGGGGTCATCCTTCCTCCCAGGAAGGTTTCCAGCCTTCCTTGGCAGACACCTGTCTTTCAAACCAGGACAGTGAGATTCAGAGAGGAGATGAAAAAAGTAGTAGATGATACATGAATTAGAAGCCATGTTTTTAAGTCCGCTACCATTTATCAGACTTTTTCTTCTTATCCCCTGAATGCTCATCATAAATCAAATAAGAATATTGGAATGAAAGGATATAGGCTTCTCGGACAAGATGACTGGCTTGGCAAATGAGGGCAAAGCGGTAGATGTTGCTTATTCTGACTATAGCTTTTGGTGCTGTCTCCCACAACACCCTCACAGACGAGTTGATCAAAAATAGGCTAGTGAACAGTTAGATGGGTCAAATACTAAATGAACTGCAAGACTCAAATAGTGTGATCAACAGGACAAAGCCCACCTGGAGGCCTGTCACCCGTGGTATACCCCAGGGGTCCACACTGGGTCCAGTTCTGTTTAACCTCCATATTTTTGACCTGGATGATGGGGGCAAAGCGCATCCTCAGCAAGTTTGCTGATGATACAAAACTGGAAGAAGTGTTTGGTGCACCAAGTGGTTTTGTTGTCCACCCTTCCTGAACCTCTTTGTTTTTAATGGCTGTTTCCCAAGGTATTTTCCGAGTCAGTATCCTGGATAGGCCAAAGTTTGCCCTCTGGAAGACCAGAGTAGAAGTTTTGTTGATGCTGCTCCTTGTTTCACTGAATATTGAGAACTTTATTATAATTTCATGGTCACTGTACCCCAGATGGCCTCTGACGACCTCATCTCCCACCAGCCCTTCTCTGTAAACAGCAGGTCTAGAGGAACCCCACCCCTGGTAGGCTCACTCACCAGCTGCAACAAGAAGCTCTCCTCCATACACTCTAAGAACTTCCTAGACTGTCTCCTCTCCACTGTGTTGAGTTCCCAGCAGATATCTGGCAGGTTAAAGTCTCCCAAAACAACAAGGGTTGAAAATAAGCCTGCAGCACCCAGTATTCCCAGGCAGTCTCCCATCCAAGTACTAACTGGGCCCGACTCAGCTAAGCTTCTGAGGTCAGATAAGATCGGCGTTCTCAGGGTGGTATGCCCATAGGCATATACTGATATACTGATTATAACTACATCCTGGAAACGTTTTTGAAGATATATCTCAAAATACCTCTTACTATTGGCAGTTAGCTAATTATTATTACTCTTGAGCAGAGCTATACAATCTGTCTTATACTGCGAGAGACTGGAGGGATTTCAGGCTTGAAACATTTCTTTGTGTGTGCATGGGCGGGGGGGAAGAGGCAGATCGGCCTTGCTTTTGGTGAGGCGATGCACTGCCCCATATACCTTCCCCCCCCAGCCTGTATCCCAGCCCCCCCAGTGGCCGTCAATCACTGGCACACTGGAGGCAATGCCCTATGCCCCACCTCTGGAGCCTCAACAGCTCCTAAGAGGCCAGATGACCAGAAGTCCCACATGGCAGATGGGCCCAGGAAGGCCAAGTAGTATTTAAAGCAGAACACAAGGCGAGCACGTCTTGATCCTACCTCCATGTGGAATTTCTGTCAGTTGAGCACTGCTGGAACAATGAGTAGTAGTTTGTTCTTTTCTATATATTTTCTGTCTTTCTCTCATTCTTCTTCTAATTCCCTCTTCTTGGAAATTTTTCAGTAACTTAAAATCAAATGGGCTTAGAGTGTGCTAAGTTGAATGGGCTAAGGTAAT
This sequence comes from Ptilonorhynchus violaceus, assembly GCA_013397565.1. Classification (NCBI taxonomy): domain Eukaryota; kingdom Metazoa; phylum Chordata; class Aves; order Passeriformes; family Ptilonorhynchidae; genus Ptilonorhynchus; species Ptilonorhynchus violaceus. Next base: position 78,361 of record VZRJ01009426.1, on the reverse strand, counting down.
GCTTTGAGAAGTGTTTTATGTTGATTGAATGCTGCTGTAAACCTTTTGCTAAAGTTCTTTGATTTTCTGAGGTTGCCAGTAAAGTTTTTGTTGTTTTGCCCTCTTGAGAATATCTCGTTGTTATTTCGCTCGTGCATCTAACTCAGAGTATGTGAACAATCGTAAGCCCTTTAAAAAGTCTCATTGAGAGAGGGTTTTTGGGACCTTACATATATATTACATGTACGTCATCTCTTGTTACTGTTCTCTGAGTTTCATTTTTTATCTTGTGTTTTCTAGTTTTGCCAGGATTTTACAGACAAAGGAAATACTGTCTCTTACGCACCTCAGCAAGATCAAGAGACAATACAGTGAGAAAATGTAATGCAGTTTGCTTAGAATGTTCATCTCTCTTATGAATAACATTCAAATCCAACTGTATTCCAGTCTTGTATTTTCTACTAGCTGAACTCCATGCATGTTCTTCCCATGTGCTTACATGTGTTTAAACAAGACACATCTGTACAGGAATGACAATACTTCTAGCCAGAATTTTGTTTTTCAGTTTAGTAAATCTAGATTCAAAACGGCCAAAATACCTTCACATCTTTCATTTAAAAAGTTTTTTTTCCCCTAGTTCCGAACATTACAGGGGAATGCATTTAATTTATATATTTCACAAATTATTGTGTATAACAATGAATTCATTTCACTGTTTCTAATATCAATCTACATCAGAAAATGTCATCTCAACTGCAGGTTTTTACTTTAGTATCATTACCTAGAACTGAAAGTTTGTAATGTGAAAGCAATGTCTCCCAAAGAGGTTTTATTGCAAGTATTTGAGAATCATACTTATAGTAGCAATATAAGTGATTGATTTTCTTGGAATGTCATCTTTCTCATGCAATCTTCAAGTTCATCAGATAGAAGTAGGTTAATTTCACAAGGAAAGCACAGCAGATGCAAAAGAACTGTGGGTTTTTTATATTCCAGAACCTGGAATATAAGCTTCAACTCATTAGAATATTGAAAATGCATTTTTTATTTTTACAGCAACGTAAATCACCTTGCAGTTTCTTTACTACTTGAGCATGCATCAGACACCACAGTTTCTATGTAAAATTGCTTCCTTTCAGAAATATGTAATTATCCCAGCAATATGCTGGGGAAAAAAAAAAAAATCTTATTTTTCATCCATGAAGAATATAGGCATAAAATTGTGCTCCTGCAATGTACAATAATTTTAGGATTTTTATTCTTAAAAAATTGGCATTTGCCTACCACATTTACTGCAGTTATCAGTAGTTAACAGTTCATAACGGAATATTTATCTTTTGTTTTTTATCTCACCAGTGGTCACCCTGGCACACAAAAGTAGCAGCACATTCTGCTGTACCCATGTAAGAGGATATCCTGATGTACTAGATCTGGTTGGGATGTTATTTTACTCCATAACAGCCTGTACGGTGATATGGTTTAGATTTGTGACCAAAACCGTATTGGTAACACATGAGAATTTTTTCATTGTTGGTGAGCAGTGCTAACACAGACTTTTTTGCTTCTCACACTGCCCCCTCAGAGAGAAGCCCTGGGAGTGGGCAAGAGGCTGCAGGGGACACAGGCAGGACTGATGGAACAAACCGACCAGAGGGATACTCCTTGCCGTGGGACGTCATGCTAAGCCATAAACCTGGTGGGGGAAATGTTACCAAAGCAGCCTTTGTTTGGACCCCAAATGGGGGGAGGTGTTCTTGCACCAGAGCGAGTCCATGCCACAGGTTTCCAGTGGGATTTTAGGCGGAAGCTCTGCATAGTCAAATCATAAAAAAGGCATTAACACTTTAGTGTATTAGTTGCTTTCTCATGTTGTGAGCATGAGCTGTGACAGTCCTGGTGCACAGTCTGAGGTTCTGCATCTCTTTTGCATCATCTGAAATGTGTGAATTTAGTGGGACTGACTTTTAAAGTTTTCTTTCCTCATTTGAACAAAACCAAAACATCTTTTTTGACCCTTTTTAATTAGTCTAGTAACTGTTTGTTCTTAGGCCAATCTTAAAAGCAGCTCCATTGAACCACAGATTGCTTCTCAGTCTGAGTAAAATAGATCATTAAGGTGTGACAGAATTTGTGTCTTTATTCCACAATTTATACTAGTTCTGGCCTCTGTCTTTTGTAGCTTTTCTGCTCAATGGAATTTATGAGAGTGATTATTGAAGCATCTTAAATGAATTCAAATAAATTTTTAGTTTTAAAAGTGCCAGAGATATCATCAGTTCAGAAACCTAAACATGATCATGAACTGTGAAGTAGTCTTCTTTTAAACAACATGAGTACTGCATTCATTTTTGATACAATCTTGATGTATGCAAGACACACTCAAAAATAGTAAGACAAATTAATTTTGATTAATGTTTTTTATTGGCATTGTTGCAAAATTGCAACAATGGTCTTTTTTACTAATGTCTGAATTATTATTTTATAATAGTCTATTATAATTTTTATGTTATGTTTGTTAGCAAGTGCACAGTTTGTGGAGTTTTTTAATTGGATACCATTACATTGGATACCATTACATATGACCAATACATTTTGTCATATGACATATCAGGAAATTTGTGCAATAATGCTCTTTAGAAATTATCAGATTTCCATAAAAAACAAAATATAAGATGATCTGCAGGCATTGCATTTCAAGAATCGTAATAATTCTTTGTACCTGCAATTGTTTTTCCTTGCAGTGCTGGTGAGTTAATGCAATCAACTCTAACTTCTCTAGACCAACACTGACCTTTTGTCTTCAGGATGAGAAGAGTATTCTCATCTTGTGATACATACTGGAAATACAGAGATTTTTATGTTATATAATGAAATGTGTACAAATACAGTCAAAATAAAGACAAAAATGCAGTAGCAGAGGTGATACAGGAAACAATCTAGTTATTGAAGGAATATTGTCTAATCTCTTATCCCTAGTACACTGGATTCAATTCAGTGATGCATGATTTCATTAATGTTAATATTTACTTTAATTTTTAAGATAAACTGTTCTTTAATTTATTTCATCATAATTGATATCTTGTGAGGAGAATAGAGTAGTAAAAAGCTGTAACTTCAGAAAGGTGTGAACAGTATAGGAAACAGAGATTAACTGGCTTAGAAATAAAGAAAAAGGGAAAAGAAACAAAAAAGAAATATGTGATAGACTGATTTTTAAAGTTTTCTGTAAGGCATCATTAGTACTGCTTTTCTTCAAAAAGGTATCCAAGTGATTACTGCATTCTAAACCTCCTTTATATAAATTAGTATTAAAAAGATAAAATTCTCTTCATAGGCATGATTTACATATTAATACATGTAAATTATGAATCAAATCCTAACACAGTGTATAGTGTTTACACTTCATTGTGTATCATGCTAGAGCAACTTGACAATGGAGATGATTAAGTTTATGTCAACTCCCATGGTCACCTGGATTATGCTACTAAACTTTCTGAGATTAATTAACCTGAGAAGCCTAGTTACTGTCAGATGAGGATCTTAAAGGGAAATATTTAAGAGGAAGAAAGGAAAAAGGTTGAATTAGAAACAGTCTGAATTTCTCTAAGTACTCTGAATATCTTCAGCAACACTCATCTCTTCATCTTTAATCCAGTGTAAACCCTTTCTGTGTTGCAGTTTTTAACCATATAACCACCCCAAAATGAGAACTATAGCTTGCTCTTGCTGCAAAATGTCTTTCTGCTGTTAAAATACTCTATCTACCATTTAATACTTTCTAAATGTATTTATATCAGTGCATTACTCATCCATAAAATTACCTGAAAAAAACTGACTGATGAGTTGCTTTGTTCACAGCAAACCCCACTGAGATTCACAAGTTATATTTTGCACTGAAGAGAAAGAGAAAAAAAGCCTCCAGTGTTAGCTCATTTACCCATTTGTGAGACTTGGGCTCCACTAATTGCTCCAATGAAAATTTAAGTACCATGTGTAAAAAATTAAGTGACTCAACAGAAAAGATTAAAGACAGCAAACTACCACATAGCTTTATAGTGAAGGCATGATGGGGAAGGACAGAACTTGTATGATTAAGTGTCTTCACGCAAAACTTCTGTATACTGAGAAGATAGAGCAATCACTGTGTTACTGGGGTCCTGCTGCCACTTCTTTCCCTCTCACACAATTTAAAGGAAAAAGGCTTGCTATTGCACTGCATTTGAGAAAAGATTTTGATAGTGATTCTGAAAAGGGTACCTTCCTGCCCTCCAGAGTTAATGTTAGAGCCACAGGCAAATGAGTGGGCCACTAACTATACCCTGGCTTGAGGTTAAGCTAACTGTTGAAAATTACTAGACATGTCATGAGAAATTGCTGACAAAAGTTACAGATAACTCGAGGAAAGGTGGCTGGATCTCAAATGCTGTAAAGGAGTTACATGAGAAACAGCTTAATTCCATGGACTCTTGCAGGGTAGTAGTGAGAACCTTTAGGAGAGCACAGTCTTGAAAGACTAACAACACTATGTATCCATAACAGTAATACTGTATATGGCTGATACTACATCATAACGCTGTGTGTGGATATGGATAATATAAATCCAGGACCAGTAGAGACAAGTAATTAGAGATAGGTTGTTTATTTGGGAGAAGACTGGCTCTGAAAAGGGAAGATAGAAGAATGTCAAGAATGACCTCCAGATAATGGAAATTTTGTGGCCAGGGTTGTCAAGGTACTAGTCAAGCAACCTTGTACTTAGTTATTGTAGCTGAAACAGGTCAGTAAACCATGAGAGCTAAACCTCCTTTTCTTGGTCAGGAGCACTGGGGTGGAAGTGGTGGGGGACTGCTGCCCTTTAATAGCAAGTTTACATCCAGACAGAGGGAGTGATGAGCATATTGGTGTCACTGTGCTGGTGCCTGTTCCAGACAATCAGCTACCCTCTACATAACAGTTAGGCATATTTCTGTGAGATGAATGTGAAGTGGTATCCTTTACTCAGTATGTCCTGCTGCATCATTTAGGCAGCTCCCAGTTACACGTAAATGCAGCAGCGGGCCAATCCCTTCTTCTCCCCCAGCTCTGGCTTTCAGACATTTCATTAATGTTCTTCATTCTTTATTCCATGTGTTATAACGAGAATACAGCCATCTGATCTGCACTTATGGATTCCTGCACTGCTAACAGGACTTCAGGCAAATATTACATGCTTGTAAGCAAAGTGCTATGCAATATCTGCTTTCCGGACCATCAAAAAAAAGACACTCATGGTGTTGAGTCCTTACTAGAACCTCCAGTAAAAAATGACTAGGTGTACTCCCTGACCTCTGGTATGCATTGCTCCTGTGCGGGAGCACGGGACCCTTGTACAACGAATCAACATGATTATGCAAGAATTCGTTTTATTGTTTACATTATTTCATTCTTATACATTTTCTGCAGCTGTTATTCACACGATTACGCATGACTCGATTGGGTCTCCTGCATTGTTCACACGTCCTGTATGCACCTCTTAGGACACCTGATTGGTCTTAGTCCAGGATGGTATAGTCCCTCTTCATTTGGTTTTTTCACTCTTTTGTTATTCTTTTTTCTAACATTTTCGTTTCCAATTTAGAACTGCTTGCATTCCTCAGGCCCTGATAAAGGTACTGAAGATAACTTGGCTGGGGCACACTGACAGGGTTTATTATGCCTTACAACACTCCTGTCTTGTGTACCATCTCCTTTCCACTTTGCCACATCTGAATCTTTGTTGCTGTGTTTTGCCCTATGAGTTTATTAGTTTACTTTTACTACTGCCTCTCCCCAGTGAGACTGTCAGTACAGTGACAGGACAAGGGGGAATCTCTTTAAACTGAAAAAATGTAGATTTCAATTAGCTATTAGGAAAAAATCTTTACTGTGAGAGTGACTGAAGGCAGCTCAAGCTTGTTGCTCTCTTTGAAATGACACTGAAACACTTTTCCAGGAATGGGGCATCCACAATTTCTCTAGGCAGTGTTCAAGGCCAGGCTGGATGGGGCTTCAAGCAACCTGGTCTAGTGGAAGGTGTTCCTGCCCATGGCAGAGGGGGGTGGAACTAGATGGTATTTATTGTCCAAAGCCATTCTATGATTTGCCACAACAGCCCCTACAGCAGCCTCTTACTAGCTCTGGCTAAATCTTCTGGTCTGCCAACAGCTTTCTCTAAACCACAGACAATTTCGCAGGGATTTCCTAGGTCACAACCTGAACTCCAATCTTTTCTTCAAGCCCACATACAGCAGATTTTCTTTTTTTATCAAACTATCCTCTCTGAGTACTATTGATATAAATGGGGCTATATCACAATATGTATATAGTAATAAATAAAAATAATAATAATAACAACAACAACAACTTCATAAATAAAATTATGTTTCTAGGTTGAGGTTATATGTCGGCGATTCCTAACACGGACCCTGCCTGACGCAAGTAAATCCATACACGGACAACGTTGTACATGAACAAAATCAACTTTATGGAGAGAACATGCGGTTTATATAACTTTCTTTTGATCACCCGTTTCATTCCTTATATGGTAATCTTTTGGCCACCCAACCAATCACAGATCTTCAGACCTTATATGGTAATCTTTTGGGGGCCCGTGGTCCCACAGTTATATTCTGGGAAATTATTTGGAAATCAGTAAAGTCATACTCAGGATAGTCCTCAAAGTTACTACAAGCATCTTCTGTAGAATAGCATAAAATACTGTGAGAGGGTTCGGTAAGGAATGTGGATGTAGTACGGTGCTGTTATGCTTTTACACATCCAATCCTAAACTACCTTTTTTAAACTGGTGCAGTCTTGTAAGGAATTATGTGCGTGTTTATCTTCAGCTAAGAAGGCATAAAAATGGGTCTACTTGCTTTTCTGTGAAAATGAGAAAAAAATATCTCCTCAAACAAATACATCAGAAAAACTTGTTACTCCTTATTATTGAAGGACCTAATCCAATAGAAAACAAGAATAAAATTCTACATGCCAGTCAGTTATCCAGGTGTTGACATGCACATAGGTTGACTGCCTGCCCCAAATTAAGCCAAATATGAGCACTTGTTTTACTGCTCCTATTAGTTACTTCACTTGTAGAATTACTACACATTCCAGTGCCATACCGAATCAAACCCAATGGCTGAGTACACTGTAAAACCTCAACAAAAACCATTGACTGAGAATAAATGATTTTGCACATTCCGTAAAGCAGACTGGTTTTGTAAAGTGACTGTTGTTAGCTGGTGTTGTTTTCTGAGGTAATGAACCTACAGAAACCTGGCTCTCATATGGTGGTGTTCTGAATGTATATCCTTCCATAGGATTCAGTTTGATTTGGTTAAATTTTTAATGTAGTTGTAAAAGGTTGAGTGTAATTTATTTTTGTATGGATTAGACAGCATGTTTTTATTCTTTTGTTATGGACACAGTAAATCTCATTGCTAGCTCTAGGAGTTTTCTTCCTGATTATTTAATCAGACTCAGAATTTATTTTTTAGGCAAATGAAGTAAAAATATTGGCTTGAAATAATTTATATTTATTTTTAAAAATTTGCAATACATATTTATTTGGTATGCCTACACAGAATATCTGTGTCCAAATAATAGTGCTGTCTGCTGAATGTCCTTCTTAGATCTTTAATAAACTATACTAAACAAATAACTACTAAGATAAATAACAAGATTGAAGGAAAATACCTGCTGCATATTGTTGGTTACTTTCCCTTACACAGAATATATCTATCAAAACTGTTTTTAGGAAAGTTCATTATACAAAATCAGTTATTATTAGCAAAGTATCTACCCCGATATATTTGTAGTTGTACTACTGTATTCTTGTGGTCACCAGATAACGGTTAGCTGCTCAAACTAAGCTAAAATTAGAAACTGTAGGATAGTCTCTTCCATGAATTGTACAATAAAATGTACAACTTTCTTTAAAGATTTTAGTTGAGTCATTTTTCTACTGCAAAATGCAAAAGTGATGTTAGCAAGTTAAGGGCACTGCATCAAGAGCTGATTAATAGACTCTGAGAGAGTGAATATGTGTCTGCCATCCTAGAGCAAAGACCATATGTTACACTATCCCTTTCATTCCAACTGCATGTTAGCCCAGTGACAAGAATAATTTCTGACAAGCACGGAATTCGTCTAATACAAGAGATATCATAATTTGCAACAGCAGAATTGCTGAATGACCTATGGACCAAAGACTTACTCTTAGGCAATGTACTAAGGCTTCTTCTAATAGTGACAGTGTTTTTCATCTCTAAAAAGAGCTGGAAAAAATGTCATTCAAAGTCAGTACTTCAGAGTGCTGAGTGCAAGATGTAAATTAATGTAGCTTCTTTTAGATCAACTACACTCATGGTAGATATCTAAGGGGGACAATAGATGATGAAAATTTCTTTCACCCCAGACATAATATTGTGTTGGAGAAAGTGTTAGGAACATATTACTTTTGGAACTAAATTACACATTCCAAGATGTCAATATCTTGTTTGAACTGAGTAAGGTCAAACAACATACATTTTGCATACAAACCCTTTGTTTCACTTTTAAGTCATACCAATTAAAATAACCAATTTTATTTATGAATGTGCAGTTCTTCAGATAAGTTACTTTGTTACCATAATGATTTCTTTCCCTAGTGACATAATATTCAATTCAACAAATAAAATTGAATAAGTAATTCTATGTTTTTTAAAACATTACTAACTGAAGTTCCAGTTCTGCTCATTGCAGTGACTGCAATTGCTATTTTAACTGTGTCAGTATCTGAAACTGAAAGACACAGGAAATATATGATTTTGGGAACTGGTGTTTGGTTAAATTCAGAAATTATTTAGTGAATCCTAAAGCACTTGCATTAAGTTAACCCAACTTAGAACCTATCAGAACCTCAGAACCTATCAGTTTGGTTCTGATAACTTTGTAACGTTAATCTGTAGTGTATGCTTCACACAACTTTGCCTATCTAAAATGTCAAAAAGTCACAGAAGGTCTATGACATCTCTCTTTCAGGCTTATATGGAAACCCTGACATTAAAAATGAGGAGAACTAACTAGGCTTTCTATAACCTCCTAACTGATATTACATGTGCCTCAGCATATATTTTACATAGACTAGGTGATTCTAAAATTAGTGAGAATGCCATGGTTAGAACAGGAATAAGGAGCATTTATTTAAAAAATCTGTTTGTACTCATTTTGGCTATTAGATATCTTTATAAAGATGCACAGAAATTCCAATATTTCTGAAAAGGCATGTGCTAACCCAAATATTAAAAACCTTTGAAGAAGATAGAGATGCTGAAGGCTGTTGTTTCCCTTTGCCTCCTCTTTCTCACTTCCCTGAATTTTGTGGGGTAAAAAACAAAGATCATCTTTGTATCTGCAGAAGAAAAGGTTCAGATCCAGGATGCATTTGTTACTCCTTGTATTGCTGAGAACTGAAGGAAGAGATATGGCAGAAGGGAAAGGAGAATGATCTACTGAAATCCTTCCTCCTGAGTTTAATGCCTGGGTTCCACATAATACACAGTTAATGTTCCACCAAAAGCTGATAGGAAACTGTGTCAGTCAGCTAAGTATTCATTAAAAAGAAAAGAATCAGGGATATTTAAGGGACTGACTGGAGAGAGGAAGGCATCTGCTCATGGCCGGTCAGAAGTCTCCATCTGTGTACCATCCTGGTTTTCTGCACTTGTCTCTACCATGTGTGAAGCCAGAGCAGGTGCTATTCCCTGAACAGATATAATGGCTATCATATATGGGATTTACCTTCAAAGCCAAGCTCTGCTTGATTTGGAGAAGAAACTTTCACTATTTCTTTGTCAATTGCCATGCAGGGGACATCCTGACAGACTGCAGTACCATTGCATGTGGCCTGCAATTCAGTGATTTCTGCAAATATCAACTAGCAAAACTTTCAGTGCTGCATGAGACCAAGATGCCTATGATTTAAGATGACAGTCTATGCTGAAATTCAGTACATACATGGTGAATATATTTCCACAAGTATGTTTGAAGAGCTGGACTTCATAGGTACTGCAATTCAGTTTCCATCTGTGAAAGAGAAAGTAACACTTCCCTGCTTAGCTCACAAGACTATTCTTAGGATAAATTAAGCATTGTAATTCATGTTGCAAACAAAAGTAAAGTGTTTCAGTGCCAATCAATAAAGGTCGAATGAAATAGAATCTATAACCTTTGAATTCATTGACAATGCAGTGCTTAGGGAATGTTAAATGCTTAGAAAGTGCAGGATTAATGCTCTGAGCAAGAAGTCAATTGCAATGACTCACAGAGAAAGTTATAAGTAGAAAGTGTCTTCAGTTGTGTCTGACCCTGGATTCCTTTGTGCTCTTTCTGAACTATACACACAGGACCAAGAAAACCCCTTCTGCAAAGAGCACTTGCCTTAAAGGTGGGAGACAGGATACTTCTAAAACAAGTATCTTACCTGCAACGCCCCATCTTCATCAAACCAGCAGCCTGACTGTTAGAGCTAGGATGTCCAGCCTAACCAGTGGAAAATTTATATGGCTAATCAACATTGCTGCAAGGCAATAAAAACTTCTGGAAATGGAACCTTTCCCTGGAATCTTTGTTCGAGGAAGGACAGGAATCATGCTCACCATTTTTCTACAAGATGCCTGCTGACCCTTTCATATCTGTTATTAGTAAGTCTTCTTCAGAAAACGTTGTTTTTCAGGTCACATTTATGTTTTATAGCTTTGATAATCTAAATTAAATTGACAATAATGCTGTCATATTTTTAGTCTGTACAAGAAATATTCTTCAAAAATGCTTTCCTATTTAAATACCTGTCATTACATTTCAGGAATGCAGAATGCATAGAAAAAAAGCCTATACTGAGAAGTGATGCGGAAAAAGGTTCTTTAACTTTTTATCACAGATATATTCAATGAAGCAGCATGAAGGATCTTATTACTATACCAAAATGAAGATTTTCCTGAGAGAGTTCTCTAATTTCATATTAGCTTATTCCCCCTCTGAAACACAGTGATTACTACACAGAGTGATATGTAAAAATGGGGAAAACAGCAGGCTTCATAAGTTTTAAAGGAGTCAGCATTACTGGTGTTTCAAGCTGAGAAAATAATTGTCAACAATGACACTGAGTAGGATAGGAAATTTATATATTTCATATTCACCTAGTATTTATGTACTGCATACCTTCTTTTCAGATTATCCGTATCTTCTTTGAAAAAAAAAATTTCTTTTTGTATTTTGTCTTCAAAAACCAGCCTCTAGTTAGTTTTCATCTCATCTGTAATTCTGAGTTTCAGTGCCATCAGCTAAAGTAATAAGCATTTCTGCCTGAAAGTGTGCTTTAAAGAGATCCTTCTCAAAATTCATACCTTTAATTTAGCAAAGCATTGTTTAGGGTTTAAATAAGTCTTCCCCAGATTTGAGAGGTAGTCGTATGGATGAATTCACAAACAATTCTTTGAAATTACAGAAACCAGAAGCATTACAGATAAAAACAAAAAAAGAAAAGAAATATATGTAAAGCAGATACATCACTTGAAACAGAAAACTCACATATTCCCCAAGGCATGGCAAACATTACTTTAAAGCTCATTTGTTCAATCTTTTCCAAAACCTAGAATAAACAAAATGGTTGTTTTTAAGGCAGTTCATCTAAGTCTGTCCTGATGAATGAAACATCTGCAAGAAAAAAAATTTCAGTTGCTTAGAACAAAGTTAATTTAGTAGAGCTACGTAGAAATCAAAATTTCTGTGTGACTTTTTTTTCTTTTTACTTCAAATCAAAAGAAAATTTTGAACTATAAGAAGGTGATGAAACTGTGAAAATTCTTGCTTTAATTATGACTACTATGATGCATTATAATTTTTAGCCATAAATCTTTAGCTCATATGAAATATAGTATGTCTTGACAGAAGACAATGGGGCGTTTGGTATCCATGTGGTCTAACTTTTGCTTAGGTGAGACCTGTAAAAAACAGTCATTTACTGTGGAGAAGAGGAAAACAAACAAAATCTCCAAAGAAACCATACAACTTGGAGAATGCTTATTTCCATTCAGCTACATATATTAGGAATATGCCTATGTTGTGCTGTGGTAAACTAAAGAAGGATGTGTTCAAATGGGTATTTTTCATTATATTTGATTTGGCTATGCCAACTTTTTTAGTGGGAGATATTTGTATCCTGTGCTAAGGTATATTTTCCAAATAAAACAATGCTCTTTTTAAATTTTTATGATGGATAAAGTAGCATTCCTTAAGTCATGACAACTTTAAAGGAATCTATTCTACTTCACATTAAAAGGAATTGGAAGAATGACACACATTGTGTACAATCAGCTGACAGTTGGCAAAATCCGGTTGGAGACCAGCAACCTAGCTGCAAACACCTTGAACTGCTCTGAATTTCTTAAATTGCTCCAATCATAAACAAGAGTAGCTGCACAGGAGTTTTGATCATATCAAATAAAGAAATTTAATTAAATAATTAAAATATATGTGCTCAAACAAATAAAAAGTCAAGAATAAGCACATACATGTCTTTGAGACCCTAGGTGAAAAACAATAGGAATTTATTGTGATGTTCCTCACAGACAAATTTTTATTTTCAGTAATTTTAATGTTTTTAGTGCTATTACATACTTGTTACAGAGATGTTTTCAGCATTAGATGTGCCAGCCTTTCTCAAGGAAATTATCAACATGAAATATTCTGAGTACAAACAGCAAGTCCTTCACTGGAACTGTGGAAATAATCACACAAAACTTGCATGCTTTAACTGGTCTGCCTAACTGTTCTATCTTAATTATTTCCTACTAAAAATATGTATAGAATTATGAGTTTGATGGAAGTGAAGAAACTTGATGAAACTGAACACAATTCTATTGTTACTACCATAATCATGATAATGTATCAGATGCCTCAGAACAGCAATAATCTGCAGTTCCTTTGACCTTAAGCAATCTAACCAAACGGGAAAATCTACCATTTTTATTTGTACAAGTTTTAGACAAGTGCAAATTGTGACCTACAAAAAGTTCCTGGTATTTCAGAATCAGGGTCCTAGAAACTGATCAAGCTCATTGTCATTAATGGACAGATTTTATTGATTTCGGTGAGCTTTTCATCAGCATTACAGAATCTGCTTCTTCTCACCTTGTATGAGGTGAAGCCTCACCAGTGAGAATAACATAGTGCAGTTATGACTCGATTGTTGAAAGGTCTAAATATTGTGGAAGCATATAAAAGTTAGTTTGTACCCTTGCTACCTGTCTACCGAAAAAAAAAGGGTCTTCAGTGGCAGGTGTAAATAGCCAAGATAATTGAAAATTAAACTATGTTGCTGACTAATACACAGGTTTATATTTGTTACCAAAAAAATTACTCTAATTGTTTACCTAATACTCCTCTTCTGACTTGCATTTCCTGGCCATGCCATGAATCATGGCTGTTCAAATTGTTATTTTAATACCATTTATTTCAGCTCTGTAAATTTATAGGTCCATTAGTTGGAAAGATTCCACATTGAGAACTATTAAGAAATTCAAGTGTTCTTTTAGTAGAATATGGATGAATATTCTGTTGCACGTGTATACTTGTAGTGCCATATATTGATCAGAATTTCATTACAAGTTAAGGTCAGATCTAGACAGAGTGGTTCAGAAGGTATTTAGTGCATATATATGCATTATTTTGAGTCACACAAAGCATGACATGAGATTATTAAACTATAATTGTTAGTTTATCGCTCTCCAGAGTCAAGTAAACATTCGCATTTCCTCTGTTCATGCTAGTTTGTATAGTTAAGGTCAGTTTAGTGGTATTGCATTGAAAACAGCTATTGTGGCTTGCAAAACAAATAGCTTTTAGCATCCAGTATTGAAAAATTATAGCAGCAAAATTGTATTCCCAGACATCACGTAAAGTCAGAAATCTGTCTCTGAAATTTCCTAGATAATGATGTCCCAATGTTTTACTGTGTCATAGGAAGTGATTAAATCCTTCATGGTGAAGGAAAGGTTTTTGTGATGTCTTTAAGAAATCCACCTGCATTATGATCTTGTTTCTTTAGGTACTGAACTCTTTAAAAAATGGGATTTTTTTTGGTGTGACGTAAGATTTCTGATCAGAATATTTCTGCTCTATGTATTTATACAAGATCAGATACTAGAAAAATATTTCTTACCCATGTTGCTCTTTTTCCTTTGTTCAACTGTAGAGCTTCTTGTGATAGAAACAAGTTTTTGTCCAGATGTTTGAATTATAAAGGGACAAGATCCTAACCTTTGCAGGCGCCATATATACAGAAATCTGTAATAAACCTAACCCTTCATCAATCTTGCTATATTGGAATAAAATACTGTGAAACTAATTTTTTCTAATTAAGAGTGCTATTGAACTTTTCTAGAAGACATGTAATCTTACAGTGGGTGTAAAATACAGGAGTGTTATTCCAGTTTGTGTCATTCACCTTGGCATGGAAAAATTGCCTAGAGCAAAGAGTAGGTGGTCAGGGTGGAAACACTATTTCTAACTGGCAAAAAGTTTTTGAGATATGGAAATCATTTCTCATGTGAAGTCTATAAATAAAGTCACTTGAGAGTAAAACAACCCCAATCATTGAGGTGTTCCTTCAGGTATTGCTTAAAAATTTTTGCTTCACTTTTAGTTATTTACTTTCAATTGTTAAAACATAATCAGTTTAAATCTTCAAATGCAAAGTTGTCTTTACAGTAGAACTGGGTGTTTTGTTTCAAAGAGAACAAAATAAAAGTTGTTTGTGAAAAAATCGCAGCCTGTTATTCTGACAAGCTCTGAATTGCCATTGATCCAGCCAGACCCCTTTAGAGGATGCTTAGTCACTGATAAAGTCCACAAAATTCTTTCATGATTTTTTGAGAAGTGAGAATGATGTTTAAATTAATTCTGGTACCTCTTTAAGAATGACTCTTTTCCTGAAGTAACACCAGTGTGGAAATGGTGAATGTTAAGACTGATATCTCTTTGCTAGAGCAGGGCATAACAATATATCATGTGTATCTAATTAGCCGTGATATTGTAATGATTCGTTATCACACACTGCTCCCTTTACAGTTTAGCTGAGATCTTTGAAAATTGCGGAAAACTGTAACTGGTCAGCTCTCCTTAGTGTTACAGTTAGTCTGGTTAGGTTTTATGTGAGTCAATCAATTACTCTAGATCCTAAAAGAACAAATTTAATACTACTTCCTGCAAAGCAGAGTTAAAAGCTTTCCCTTTTCCTGCTTGTAAGTTTGCAATATTAACAAAGGAGTGAGAAAAGTAATTTAAGTAAATTGCTTTTTATTAAGAAGTAATGTCCAAAGAGACCAATGACCGCACACATTAATCTCCTGATAAGAACCAACTTTCAACATTTATCACAATATACTTGGGGCCTCAAGAGTCACAACTCAATAAAAAGCTACTTGTAATTCAGAAAATTGGCTGATGGGGCAGAATGCTGAACTGTTCTGTTCATGCTTTAGACAAAGGTCTGAAGGAGCATGTAACATATAAGCACCACAAAATATTTTTCAGAACAGTTTTATGTATCTTAAAAGAGAAAAAACTTCATTTAAAGTTGAAGTCCATAGAAAATTGTTTCAAGTAGTGAAAATTTTTGTGTATTAACTAAATTTTACTCCGAGGTATAAAGCCATTTCAGTGGTGAAAACAGCTTTGTTTCTCCCATGGAAAACTCCCTATGCTTCTACAATATTTCTAAATTGAATGCAAAAATTTATCTGTAGGCATATTTCAATTCAGCTACTTCACATCCTTCACATACTTTACAGAACCATCAGCCACTATTATTCTATTCCGCTCCCACAGTTAATTAAAATAGTAATGATTTTTAAATCTTATTTTTATGTATATTATCCTTACATTTTCTTTTTTTAAAGTGAAAAGCAAGAAAGATAAGTATATATTTATCTGTTTATTACATGGAGAAATGTAGAAATTAAGGTGAAAAACTATTGATCCCATTCCAAACTGGAAGCAGTAAGAGAAAAAAGGAGAGGAAATGAAAGAACCAGGAATGAGAGTTATGTTCATACTGGATTGTTTAGCTCTACAAAACATTGATAAAGCTCATAGCTTTAATGTTACAAATACAAAAGTATCCTTCAGGGTTCCAGATTTCTTTACATACAGTCCAGAAATACAATTCTAAAATCACACTGATAAAATTTGGTACCATAGGAAAGAATATGACCATACTTTCTTAATTTTATCATTGCAGAGGTATTCTTGCAAAGTTAATTAGAAATAGAAAGGAATTATGTTTCAGTTTTAATTAAGATAAAGAGCAGTAAATTACACTATTACACTGATGAAATGGTCCACGGGGAATAGAAGTGCTTATTATTTGCCCCTTTACAACAGTTAGTAGAAAGTAAATACAAAATGCTACAAAATCCAAACAGAAGACTGAATTCCTAAATTAACAGTCTTCATGCAGGCCCCAACAACCAAGAATGCAACTGCCATAATTTTTTCTATTCTTTTACTTATTTCTAAGCAGCCTAAAACTTCATTTTACATCTATGAGTCTTTCATATCCCAAAAGATCTGTTTCAGCCGGATAACTACTTTGGCTTTGGTATGTAACCAAGTTGCCTTAAACTAAGTGCTTTTCTTATAAATTCTCTAACATGTTTGATTTGGTAAAGGTGAACACACCTTACAGAACTGAGTTTTACAGGAAACACAAACTTCTCCATGTTTCAGAAAAAGAGCTGTAGGAGGATGCTGCATCTCCCTTCAGAGAAGCATTTCAGACAGTAAACTTGGAGGATGGTTATGCTCAGTTCTGTCATGCATTTCACAGTTCCCCACATATTAGGGAAAGGAGTGTATATGAGATTTTTTTGTATACATAAATTGTTTTATTATGCTTGCTCAAAATGACCTGCAATTCTAGAGTTTAGGTTATGAGTCTATGATGTAATAGATGATAAGATACATCAAACAAGTAGGATAATACTACGAATATATGTTATGAAACATCATCACCATTACTAACTTTGTCTGCTTCATTTAAAAATAAATAAAAATGTTTTTATTTGATGCAAAATATAGGACTTGGTTCTGTTATGCTTGTAGGATCCAAGGTTATCAACATGATTTCTTGGATGGGTGAAATGGTGTTTTCAGACATATATTTTTTTTAATAGTGTGGTGCTTCTCTAAATTACCTTCACCTTAGCACCTCTTCTGGAAATTTGGATGTGGTAATTATGAATTATAATTTATTTAAACTCTTAGTGTCAGGGGGACCAAAGGCCATACAGCTTCTTACAAAGAAAGTTCCTCACTGGTTTATTGCACAAGACCTGTGTGAGACCTGTGCTTTAATAGAGCAGCTCCTTGTGCCTGCCTGTCACTGTTAATGATGTGTAATTTATGGAAATAGTAGACAGTAATTCCTAATCAGCAAAGCTGCAGCTAATAATGCTGGAATATATCATATAGGATTGATGTCAGATTTATAAAAAATGGAATTGACAGGTGAATTTGCTCCTATCAACAGCTGTAAGACCTCGCTTTAGAAAGCATTCAGTCTTTTCAGTAACACATTTAAAACATTGGTTTAAATCCTATTCTGTTTAATAATTATTTATGAATAAAAGTAGCTCTAATAATTCTAGAATGACAAAACATTCAGTAAGTGAATGCCTTACATTATATTTCAATATTTAAAAATAGATATTTTAATATTTGAATTTTTAATATATGAACTACGACCCAACTTAGAGTAGTTACTTGTATCTAGCAAATGGAAAGGAAAGGTCTCCGGATTTTTATTATAGCATTGCTATTCACATTACACAGCTTTTCTGTGATGGTTGTATGGATAGAAGTTCTTTTCTGAAATCACAAGAATAAGTGCCCACATTGCCACTGATACTATTGTTAAGCTACATGAAATCATTTTATAAACACAAGATTGTGAACACATCTATGCACTGTCACCTGCTTTTCTATGTTATTGTCTTGCTTGGGTTATTTGAGGGTCACTTTTTTTATAAGTCAAAGTATTTAGGAGACATGATGTTGTGACATGAAAACTTGATTCAGCTGCTCTTACTTGTTCAGGGCAAAAAGTTTCTTACTGAACTAGGTTACACATCAGAATTCTAATATTCATTTCTTTACTATTCCTTCACCAACTTTATAATAAAAATCTGAGTACCATCATAGGGGCGGGATGGGAGAAGGATTATATTCCTCTCAACAGTATACGTTGGAGAGATATAGACAATACCTTAAGTCATCTCTTATTCTGAATTGGACCCCAGTACAGAAATGTCTAAGAACATAAAGAATTCCTCAGACTTTTTGTTGTGTTTACTAAATGTTTTCTATTTACAAATATCCATACATGTTTGTGTGCAGGTTGAAGTTTGTTGTATGAATCTGCATGGAACATAACTGAAGTAAAACTACTTGAAAGCTTATCATAAACCCTTCAATTAGATGATGTCTATCATATTACTACATATTCAGGACTGACATATGTATCCAAACTGTGCAAAATATGGTAAGTATTTTTAAAATTAATTATGATAGCCATTATCATTTTAAGCTGCACTGAGAAGACAACAAATGTCTTCACTGGTGAGAGTGGAATAGACAAAATATGGCACTGATGGAGTGGAGCAGATTGTTCAAGTAGCTTGACTGATTGACTGTATCAGATATGACTAGTCTGAAATTATCTGCAGAATCAACATCAACTGAAAGGAATTCCAATATTCATCTGGTTTCTGTAGAGCTCAGCTGCTTTATGACTGAGAATCTGAAGCTTCTGAATCTGAAAGTTTAAATAGAGAGGGTGATACTCATGAGGCATATAGGTGTGCTAAGATGAAATAAAAACCAAGAATCTTTTATGTGGTTTTGTTGCTCCTGTTCTTGTGTGCTTGCCTGCTTCCGGGAAATCTTAGAACCAAGAATTAAGGGATGAGGACATTCTCAGGAAGCCAAAGCTGGATACCTTTTGAATAACGTGCTTTTGGCACAATACAGGGGTAAACTGGATAGAGCTCTATGACTTCTAATATTGCATCTAGCAAAGTAATGTGATATTCCATCTGGTCCTGAAATATCTTAGCATAGTTGTTTTTCTGCTTGGTTACTTGGGGTGCTTACTTAAATCATTTTATTTATCATATAGTTCTATCTCCTAATTCTTGTGTGTTTGCATGGTGTCCGAGGACCATGAATAAGGGTGGCCATAACTTACATTTAAGTCCCCTGAGCCCATGAATAAATATTTGGAGTTCTCTTCAAAGGGACAAATGGAAATAGAAATGTAACCTAACAGGAATGTAACCTAAACCTCTTGCATTACTGAATCATTCTTTCTTCTCTGCTGCTAATATCATATTCAAAATCTTTACCAATACTGGAGATAGTGAGTTAGCATATTATTCTTGGGCTTTACCAAAATCAATAGAAACTTGCTGACTTGAATGAGCAAAGCATCAAGTCTGCAATGAAAGTCTCTAAAGGCTTAAAAAAGACCTTTGAACCTTTATTACAGAAGATCTATTTAAAAAGATGTACTAAAAGAATAAAGCATGCTACTTTTTATGGACGGATAATCTTCTGTAGGTCTTCAGATTAACAGAAAATTGTACCAATGAAAGGCAATTTGTAAGGGTGGAGTAAGAGGGAAAGATTTCATAGCACAATTTAGCAATTGTTTAGATCAAAGCATAACCAGACATCAAATATAAGAATGTGTCCAAGCTGTCTTCTTCTAATTTACTTACTTTGTCTGAGAGACAACTACAGGTAGCAAACTTAACCTGAAGGTAGAGATATAAAGCCTGCAGTAATGGTATTCTATTTTACACAATGGCCTAGTGACTGGAACACTCACCTGGAAATGGTAAATTGGCTCCGATTCCAGCAGAAGGGAGTTAAACAAGCCCTGCCTTCTTTATAAAACCCCTGACTAATGAGGTGATTGAAAAAGAAGGACTTTCAGGGTGAAGCAATATAAGCAAAGGGATTTGGGATCTCAGTTTTTGATTTATGTATGTGTTTTTTATTTCAGAAACAATTTAGGTAATGAATTTCTTCTCCGATTCAATTCCTTAGGGCCTAATTTCGGATACTCATGCAATGTATGCCAAAATTGCTACTTAGCATATTTTGTTCTGAGATAATAATAACTTCTGGTTTTATATCTGGGCATGTTTTATTTTCCCTGAAGCTGAAGAAGGGTAGGATTATTCCAGCTGGAGATTGTAATGCTTGGGAATATCTCAGGTTCTGAGCTCTGATTTGTATTAGGTTTTATCTGGTGCCTACCTTCAGTAGGATATTTCTACAGTTTTGCTGTTTTTTAATATCTGCCAAAGAGCAAATGACAGATATGTCTTCTGTGTACTAAGCCATCAATCAGAAGTGCAGTGCTGTTGGACCTGTAATAGTTGAGGGACAGAAGTGAGGTAAATTTCCAGAGGGAGATAATATCTTTAATAAAATGATGCGGAAACAGATTTTTTGAGGAAAAAAGCCATATAATACTTTGGTCTCAGAGTGACTAATTGCCTGTTTCTGCGTCTTTCTCACCATTTCAAGGATTTTATCATCTCTTGCCACTATTCTCCTCCATTAACTATCCTATTTTCTAAAAGTATCTGTTTACTTAATGAAATGGAATTGTGTTTGTTTCAATGTACTTTGTTTGGAATTGTTTGAGTTTTAGATGTTTTAGACATCTACTAAGAATTCCTTCTTATTTTTCCAGCTCTACCAGTTGATCCAATAAACTATACTACTTCTCTTTAAGAAATCTGCTTATTAACCTAAAAGATGATTATAATAAATAAATCACTAATAAAGTGATTATTAGTCTCTTTGGTGGAGGAATTTATACCTCACTTGTATTTTTCACTGTACAGAAGCTAAAGTCCTTTATGAGCTGCTGTACTCAGTAAGACGACCTTCATGCAAAAGAATTAATCTAGAGATTCTATTTGTTTTTATTTTATCAGTAGTAAGTCTTTTAATTTAAAGAAACTCCCCCTACCTTAGATTACACTTAGATTATGACATAGCTAACAAGAATGGAATAGCAGTGTACACAAGGCATTGCTGTTTAGTATGCAAAAGCATTATCCCAGCCTTCCAGAACCTTGTTAGTATGTAACCTATCTACAGTTATGCAGATGAGGTAGTGAACTTTTGAGACATTTCTGCTCACTCTTTCATGATCTGTGATGGATTTTTATTATAAGAACTGTTTATAAAATTTAGTGATAAACATATTAATATGTTGATATAATTGAACTTATATGATGTTAACACAAAGGAAGATATGTGGGAGTCATTAAATGGCCTGTGCACAAGTTAGAAGGATTATGACTCTCTTAAAAAAGCCATTGTTATAATTAATTTTTTATTCAAATATAAAAGAGCATTTACTGGGCACTGATGCTAGTGACTTTGAAATATCTCTTAGTCCAAACAGCTATGTGCAAAAATACTTGTGTTTTTAACATCAGTTACTAGATATTTTGTATATTACTTAGAATTACTCAGAAGAAAGTATTCTCTTAGATGAATTTTTGTTTTACTATAGCTTGCCAGGGAAATTGCTAACAGGAACATGAGACAGTGCTTAGATTGAGATGTAGTGACAGAGAAGCCTATGAACAGCCTCTGTGGGCTTAATATGAAATAATACTTTCAGATGTGACAAATTATGGTCAGGAGTTCTGCAGAACTGAAGAGACTGTGACCTGCCCTTATAGTGGCATATGAATGAGATTAGAGAAGGAAGAACCCTTGATAACTTTTTATTACTCTTTGTATCTTCATTGTGTGACAGCACAACAGGGAAAATAACTTCCACAGTGTTTCTGCTTGCACTGCTAAACGAAAGAGGGGCAAGGAGGCATCAGACCTTTCTGCTCCCAGCCTCTTGAATTGATGCAATTGAAAAGCAGACCTTCAAAGACAAAGAGGACTGAGGTACAGAACCGAGTTGCAAACAGCATTCACTCAAGGAAGATCATAAGAGTGCAAACATTTAAAAATTGCATTATGTTAGAAAGGTATTTCAAGGGTAGATGTAGCATTAATAGCAGCTGTATAAGCAGTTAAAACAGCAAGGCTATCAAAGAGGGATTGGTTGTATTTGTAATGTAGCTATTTCAGTGAATGTCTGAAAGTTATTTTTTAAACATCATGCTTATTCAATAAAACAGTTGCTTTGTTAGGCAGTAACCGAGTTCCTTGGTGAATAAACTTAAAGAAAATTACCTTATTGTGGAAGTACTGTTGCCTTATGGAAAAATACGGTAATGGTCTTCCTATAACAGGACAGCAAATATTTGTGTTGCTAACTTCTGCTGCTGCTTGAAGAAGCATTACAAAGATCTAGTTAGAAGTCAAAAAGTCTTTGTCATTATAAGATCTGAACTGAGAAGCCATCTGGGAGGAACACAGCATAGTCTAGGCTGGGGTGACAAAGCATCTGTTCTGGAGCCTGTGCACAGTGTGAATGGTTTGAAACACTACAAGGAAAAATAAAAAGATACTTTAGATCTGAATTTTGTATAGGTGCACCTAAATGTTCATGCAGAAAAAAAAATCAGTCTGTTTAAAGACTGTTATTCAACATCCCCTGGAGGGCAAATAAAATCATGTTGTGAGTTGGTTTCCATCTTCTTTCTTTTCTGTTGTGCCCTATGGCCCAAATCCCACATTTTGAAATAAGTGATTGTACAAGCAACAAGTTATTTTAATGTTTTAGGGAAAAAAAAAAAGGTAAATTATTATCAAAACTTTGGTCTTTTGGTATCTTTGGTCAGAGTAACATTTTTCAAGCATTTAGAAGCATGGAAGCGTCAGTGTCAGTGGTAAAATAATCCAAACTACCTGATAGAGATCAGGTACAACTATCGTTGCAATTAAAGATTCTTTTAGACAGTGTGACACAGATTGTCACCCAGTTTTGTAGCGGTCCAGACTTTTGACATGTTTAACTATTGCCAGGTGTAGATTTCAGGCCTTCACAGATCTAGAGCAACCTTCTCACTCCTTGCCTCTCTAGATGTGCAGCTTGCTTTGTACAGTCTGCTTTTTGCAAGTGCCATCTCATTGTTCTGTAAGGTTTGCCTCTATGTGCAAAGCAAATATTTCTGGTTGCACCTAGACTTACAGATAGAGATAAGCACATGCTACAAGACCAGTCCCCATCCAGATCGCAAACCGGCTGAAGTTCAGCATGGCTCCTGTGCGGCCCATGTAGATTACTTTGAGACAGTACATTACATGTAGATTACTTTGGGAGGTAGCCTATTAGGGGTGACTGATGTGTTCTAGGTTTTACCTCATTAGAGTGGTAGATCATGTCCTTATCCTTTCAGCTTCTCTGATGTTTCAGAATCACCTTTTGCAATAACTTAGATTTTCCCTTTTTCTACATTTTGGAATGTCATCCTTCATTCTATAAAGCAGACAACCTCTTCTCTTTTATTTTTTTTTTTTCGAATTTTGTTCAGTCATCCTTAGAGTGCTGCTCTCTCTGGCTTTGCAATTTCGTCTTATTGCGCTCCCAGGATGAGTGGTCGTAGCTTTGTAGAAAGGGGTTAAATGGTGTTTCACATGCCAGGTTGCAAGTTCACATGCTTTCTAATTCACTGCTGACAAATATTGTCTTCCCATTTGAAAGAAGATGTCCTGTCAAAAGTCTGTGACAGCCAATAGGCTACGAAATGTTGCTTCCCAGGAAAAAAAAAATGAAGACCAGTTTCGTCACAGTATTTACTGAGTTCACAAGAGAGGTAACTGGGTGTAACTAAATGACCAGTACATCCAGGAGAGATCGGCTAAGGATGCTTATTTAAATAGATCTTTCTTTTACCCTTTTTTGGTTTAGTTTGCAATATTTTTATGAAGTGCATAATATCTGCAACTCCTGTAAGCATATAATTGACTGGTTTTTCTTTACTATTGAAACAGACTTCCTAGGAATCATCATCATAGAGGATAACTGACCTTGGCACTCCATACATGCTGTACAAGAGCAAACACTATAGAAAAACTAGGAACTCTAAAAAATGAGATGACAGACTTCTTTTCCATAAAACTCTATTTTAACATCCTGTGTGTATGAAACAAAGTTCAAACAGTCCCTCTTTTCTCTTGACATGACATGAACAACAGTTGAAGAATGTTATGGTCTCTGTTGAGCTTGTCCTCTGCTGTGCTGTCGAGAGGATATAATACCACTGGCTGCAGCTTAGTTTGTAACCCTGAGTGAATTGGATTATATTTTGTAAAAGTTTTCTGCTATATACAAATTTCCCTTGTACACTGAAAGATTCACGTTAGAGAAAATGCTTTCTTCAGCAATCTATTTCTCTTGAATTAATATATTTCTTAATTTGTTCTAGGCAGTGTTGAGGTTCTGCTATGCATTTATCCCTATTACTAATTCCTTCTGTAAATGTCACTGAGATTCTCTTTTCAGGCTGGTGTAGATATCTACATTTTTACCACAAACTGAGCACAAGCTAGCACTGGTCTATAGCACTGGTAAATGAACCAGATAAGGAAGACAATGTTAACTAATGGAATCTCAGGTGAAATACAGAGTTCAAGGAATTACCAGTATAGTAATTAATAAGGCCAAGAGAAAGCTAAACCATGTGGATATAATTTTAACTCAATTACTGGAGAAAAAAACATTTCATAGAATCATAGAGTATACTGAGTTGGAAGGAACCCACCAGGATCATCAAGTCCACCTCCCAAGGCAGGATGGCCCAAGACTCACATAGTGTGCCTGAGAGCATTGTGCTATATACTGTATTGCTTCATCAGTTTTCCAATTTGAACTCCTGAGTTGGAGGTTTAAAACAGTTTCTATCTCAGAGAGAAAATCCATTAGTTTAATACTGGTTTATTAATGTGTGAATGCACCATTATTGCCAAGGCCAAGAGCAGCAAAGGCACAATCAATTTTGTTTCTCCCCACCCTTCTTTCCCTCTGCACAACACCATCCCCAGGGATCACACCATGTGTCCGGGAGTATTGTCCAAACGCTTCTTGAGCTCTGTCAGGCTTGGTGCTGTGACCATTTCCCTGGGGAGCCTGTTCCAGTGCCCAAGCACCCTCTGGGTGAAGAACCTTTTCATGATATCACACCTTAAGCTCCTCTGACTCAGCTTCATGCCATTTCCTCAAGTCCTATCACTGGTGATGAGAGTGAAGAGATCAGTACCCCCTCCTCTTCTTTCCCTGGTGAGAATGTTCAAGACTGCAATGAGGTCTGCCCTCAATCTCCTCTTCTCCAGGCTGAACAGACCAAGTGACCTCAGCTGCTCCTACAGCTTCCCCTCAAGACCCTTCACCATCTTTGTTGCCCTCCTTTGGATACTCTCTGATAGCTCAATGTCTTTCTGATGCGGTGGCACCCAAAACTGCACACAGGACTTGAGGAGAGGCTGCCCCAGTGCAGAGCAGAGCAGGACAATCCCCTCCCTTGCCCAGCTGGCGATGCTGTGCCTGATGCCCCCCAGGACACAGTTGGCCCTCCTGGCTGCCAGGGTACTGCTGACTCATGTTCAAATTTCCATTGGCCAGGACCCCTATGTCCCTTTCCACAGTGCTACTTTCCAGCCTCTCATTCCCCAGACTGCCCGTACATCCACAGTCCTCCATCCTAGGTGCAGCATCCAGCACATGCCATTGTTAAACTTCATACATTTGGTGATTGTCCATTTCTAATTTGTCAAGGTCTCTCTGCAGGGCCTCTCTGCCCTCAAGGGAGTTGGCAGCTCCTCACAATTTGTTGCTATTTGCAAACTTACTTAGTATTTGTTCAAGTCCTGCATGCAAGTCATTAATGAAGATGTTGAAAAGAACTGGGCCAAGGATGGAGCCCTGTTTCCTAGGATAGCATTTAAAGCCAGCTTCAGATAGGACAATACAAGTGCCAAAATGTATATTCCAAAGATATTTTTGTTTACTAACATTTTGAAGATGAGATTATACTCCTAAATACAGAACAGATAAAATAAATCTTTCCAGAACTAATGTGCTTTAGGGTTGATGAATTGGCAACAATTAATACTCAAACACACTGTAATAAAATGTTCATGAAGTTTATTATTTGCCATTCTCATCAACTAATTAAAAACATCTTCAGGGTTGGATGTGTAATAAATGGGTTGGAGAGAAAGACAGAAAGGATATAAACACATTTTCTCCCCTTGACTATTACAAAGACCATTGACTCATGGCACATTAATTCATGCTACAGAAAAGAGCAGTAAGATTATAAAAAGGGCTATACATTATTGTGTGAACTCTGGGTATATTAGGCACTCTAGCTGAAAGTTAAATTTATATGTTAAGATATAATTACTGTGCTGAATTGTACTTCTAAAGTGGAGTCCATGTGAAACTACTTGGTGTCACTAGCTAGCATTAAAAAGTGAGAACTTATTTTGCTTCCTCTCAGCAAAGCTGAGACTACAACCCGTTGTCTTTCCCACTTGTGTAAAAGACTAATGAGCTTAGAAAATATTTCCTATCCATAGAGCTCTGACCATGTCTTTGGGAACTACTTTCTATGGAGACCCTTGACAAGTAAAAGAACTATTTTCAGGGCAAGCTTTTCAGTCATCTTTTGAGTAAATAAAGAGAAACAGAAGACAGAATGGAAGAGTAAGATCTGAATGAGTCACAGCATATGTTAGGTCATCTTATCTCTATGAGTCAGTGTATGCACATATTCATAGAATAGAATCTATCATAGAATGGCCTGGGTTGCAAGGGACGTTAAAAACCATCTAGTTCCAAACCAAGCCCCTGTCATGGCCAGGGATACCTTTCACCAGACCAGGTTGCTCAAAGCTCCATTGAATCTGGCCTTGGACACTTCCAGGGAGGGGGCATCCACAACTTCTCTGGGCAACCTGTTCCAGTGCCTCACCACCCTCACAGTAAAAAATTTCTTCCTAATATCTAATATAAACCTACTCTCAGTTTGAATCCATTCCCTCTTGTTCTGTCACTACATGCTCTTGTAAATAGTCTCTCTCCGTCTTTCTTGTGGGCTCCCTTCTGGTACTGGAAGTCTGCAGTTAGGTTACTCTCAAAGCCTTCTCTTTTCCAGGCTGAACAATCCCAATTCTCTCAGTCCTTCCTCACAGGAGGAGAAGTGCTCCATCCTTCTAATCAACCTGGTGTCCTCCTTTGGACTTGCTCCAACAGATCCTTGTCCTTCCTGTGCTGGGGACCTCAGAGCTGGATGCAGCACTGCAGGTGGGGTCTCACCAGAGCAGAGCAGAGGGGCAGAATCCCCTCCCTCGCCCTGCTGCCCACGTTGGATGGATGCAGCCCAGGACACATTTGTCTTTCTCGGCTGTGAGTGCACATTGCTGGGTCATGTCCAGCCTCTCATCCACCAGCACCCTCAAGTCCTTCTTGGCAGGGTTGCTCTTGATCCCTTCATCCCCAGCCTGTGTTGATACCAGAAGCTGCCCCAGTATTCTCCTGATATTGTTTCCATTTCTGAAATGAACCTCTCATATGAACTTTAGAAGCTGAACCTACGTAAGGAATGAGGATTCAGTACACCTGTTAAGTTATACCAGGCTATGTTTGTCAGGGAGGTGTTGATATTAGTAAAATACTAGTGGGTAGTGAGGTTGATACTGGCAAATTGTCTGGTTTTAGGGAATTATTATCCAAAAATTTTGCAACTATCTTGCTTATTTGTGAAAAAATATCTTTTTTTCTTAGTTAAAATATTTGTCAAAAATAATGGTTAATGATGAAATATAAGATTAATGTTATATGACAATGTGTATTGGAGTAATTTTTTAACATCTGTTCTGATACAGAAAAGAACATTTTCATGCAAGAACCAGTAAGATTGAGATACTTAAAAAATAAATGTGTAAACAGGTGAGATTTAAAGTTCATTTTGTGGAGTATCTCTTAGAAATACTCCCAAAGTTATGTTTCCTGTTTGCCTTCCTTCCAAAGAAGTGTAGGGCATCCTTTGATTTTATAAAAACCCAAAACATTATATTTACTTTCCAGTGAATGATTAAATAAACTTAAGACATTTTGTAATATCTTTAGTGAGACTTGTGAGAAAAAAACCTGAGCAGTAACAATTGCTAGTAGACACTCATTTTGTCTCAATTTTATAAACAGCATGGTTACAGACAACATTTCTGAATATTACAACTTCTTATTTCCAGAAGGTCATAGAGGCTTCCCTTTAACCCTTGTGTTATGAAAAATAAGTTTCAAATAAATCTCCGGTGTACTTGTTACAGTCCATTTTATATGTCCTATTTATTCTCCAAATGTGGGAGGAATGGAAGACAGGAATATGTACAAGACGCCTAATAAATTAGGAATTACTACCCATAATCTCACCCTCCAAAATAAAGTGTGATGTCATGGGCTAGACTGGATTATCGTACTGCTCATACTTTCCTTGCTAATGAAAACAGGCAGAGGTAATTAAGTTCTACGGACAATAAATTATGCAATTGGTAAATATAAAAATATAGGCAATTCAAAAAGACACATTGAAAAGGTTTAATATATGCGTTTTGATGAAGAGAAACTTCAATAATAGGGATTTTGAGATTAATCTTTGATTCTACTTTTTAATAATACAAAAAACCTCTTTTACCTGAACTTGTCCAGTAGTTACAAAAAGACTGCAAGTATGAAAAGGATTATAAGGTCAAAATACCCTTCTGGAGAGATTACCATATTGCTGAAAGGGCCGCTAAAAAAAAAAGAAAAGGATAAAAGGGGAAATGTATCAGAACTCAAAGGTAAAGTCAGTAAGCTTGTTTCATTTCTTAGATTTTTTAACTTGGAAAGAAATTAATTATCTTTGAACAGTGGGAAAGGCATTAAACAAGTTGAAAAATTTCAAGGATAAGGAGCTGTATTAGCATACAGGGAGAATATCAACTTTATATCAGCTTAACAGAAAAAAATAGTGAGGGAGCAGGAATTAAGATGATAGAACACTAAGGGTCTCTCTTGAATGCTGGAGATGAGTAGCACAATGTGAACCATTAGAAAATCAGCCCTTGTTAAGCTACCGTACAAAAATGCTCAAGAGAGAAAAATTGTTTACTAGAATAGAAATGAACACATGCTGAATGATGGTAACTGGCACTGATGACCACTGTATTACTGTGGTAATGCTTTTGGTTGTGTAATTACATTTACATTGTTAAATATTATGTTCACCCTGGGGAAAATGACTGTTCAAACCACTATAGCTTTGCTTCAGAAAGGACTGTGGAATAAATCCTGATAAAACCTGCACAAGTATATATATAAGGTAGATCCTGTGTGTCGGGGATCTCAGTTATTCATTGTTGGATTACAATATAAAACATGTCATTTATTAGATAAACTGATATGACAAACTTGAGGGATACAAGAAAATATACAGATCAGAATGAGAACCAGCAAATCTCCCAACATTTACCTAACACACATTTCAAGCTTCAGCTTACACTTTCAAACTATTCAGCTACAATATATATAATATGTTTGACAGTAAAGGCGCGATCATTCCACAGCATGTTATGGAACAGACCAGTTGTTGGTTTTTTTTGCACTGCCATCATCAACATATGTGCTTAGCATTATTGGCAGGCTTAGAGGATGTGATAGACTCCAAGCTTTTTTAAAGCTGTCTACATGCTGTCTACAAAGTCTGACTCCAAAAGGTTGAACATGCAGTCAGAATCATTGTGTCTACTGTACTTAATAATAAAAAAATTGCCAAGGGGTTTTCATTATGCAGCTTATATCATGACAGCTGTTTTCAGGTATGAGTAAAAACCTTTTTCTCCCTTTTAATATTTCTTGCTCTGGTTTTCTCATTTTAATGATTCATCCATTCTGTAATTCCCTGGAACAATGAAACAAGTAAGTTAGAACCTGCATTTGCCACCCACTAGGTCAGGAATAAATAAAATCCTCATCTCATCTGTTCTTTTGTTGATGAGCCACTTGATTGATTTGAAGGTAAGTGAACAACATTGAACAAAACCTGAAAGAGTCTCCTTCATGAAATACTCTTCACAGGAACTTCTCTGAAAATAAAATATTCTTTCTTTAAATTAACATCAAGCATGACTTTATTATAAAATGAACTAGATGTCATTTTGTGTATTTCAGTTGAAATTCCTCTAGAAGACTATGTCTGTGGCTTCCTCCAGATAGTTTTACCTACATCTTTTAGATATAATAATAAGTTATATCCTTATATCTAATAATAAGTTTGCCAGTTTCTGTATATTGAGTCTCATTGTATCATCATGCACCTCTGAGAAAAGTCTGGCCCTGTCTTTTCCATATTCTTTGATCAAGGTAGTATCTGGACCATGGTCTCCTTTGGGCTTTCCCTTCTCTAGACTGACGAGAAAATGTTGCCTAAACTTCTTTTCATATGTTGTGTACTGTAGACCCTGACCATGGTGGTGGTCTTGCTCCAGCATGCTAAAATCTTTCTCATACTTGGAAGCTCAAAACTGAGCACAGTACTCCAGATGCAATCTCACAAATGCCAAAATTGGGAAATATTACTTTTCTGGAGCTTCTGGCTACTTTTTTACTAATACATTCCACAACACAGTTGGAATCTTCTCTGAAGCATGGATTTAAACTTTTTCTAAAGTCAATATCAAACACAAAAAAATGAAATAATGTAAATTGCTTATTGGCTGCACTTGTAATCTGTTAGTGAGGTATCTTTCTGAAACTTTCCAAACAAGGTATAGAGCCACAAAAAGATAGTATCCTAAGCCTGCAGTTTAAATTCTCAAAACCTGTAGTCTACTCTTGGGGCTACAAAAAATAATCTAACATTGAAAGTCTTATGCACGCTTAAAATAATCTCCAAGTTTTTCAGAAACTGCATGCTCTAGACTATGCCGATCATGGAACACTGATCCCTTCCAGTTTCTGTCCACAGGGTCACTTCCTAGGTTGTCCAAGTGTATCTGGTGTTGAACAACTTCTAGTTGTGCAGGTGTATCTGGTGTTGAATCAGCCAAACTAAATCGTGTTTGGGCTTTTGAAAAATATAAACACTTATCTATTCCAAGTTCCATGAACTGAAAATTTCCTAACAAAACCAAGTTTGGTCAGAACAGGTCAGACTTGTTCAAAAAGGAAGCCTAGCATGTGACTGGAAAGTTGCAACTTAGATGAAAGGCAAGTTTGACATGATAGTGTTGAATTTACCACCTATGTTTATTCTACAGTTTGCATCTTGAAATTATTCAACAACATCAGAATCTATAACCGAATTTGAAAAAAAATAATCTATCTCCCTCCCTTCCTGTTCCACAAAACACTATTAAAGCTGTGACCTGAATGCAACTAATACAGTAACATCTTCATGTGTCTGTAAATAATCTGAAAAAGTAGTGCTGATAAATATCTTGCAACTTGATCATACAAACTACTGACTTGTTTCTCAGTTGCCTTGGTAAGACTCTTCAGTGACAGATCAGGATACTGCATAACCTGAAGAATGGAGAAGTTCTTGCTGCAGCCAACCTCTTTGGAAGACCACCTACAAGTGTGCTTACAATATTGTAAACAGTATTACACCTGATTCTTCTTCCTCTGCCCTTCAGGGGAACCACTTCTGAAGGGATGGAATCCCACTATTGTCCACCAACAGCAGAGTTTTCAGTCATGAAACAGCACTTGAGTTTGTCTTTATCAAACTGGCATACATGCTTTGAGGCATGCAATCTGATGCAACAAATTCTGCAATTTAGCAACTGCATAAAAAAGTATTTCCATCTCTTTGTTTTGATCCTGTAGTTCTTTTCACACTGGAACATTACTGACAGAGGTGCTCAGGGCAATTGTGCAAAACATTTATCAGAAAGTTAATGTGTTACTGGGCACAGAGACAGGGAACTGGGATCTGCGCTGCCGTGATCACTATGGAAAACCTGCAGGGTGAGAAAGGGCCAGCAAGTATGGGCAACAGGAGAAGCATCTGCATCTGCTAGACAAGGAAAGCTTTTGCTTCTGTTGTCTAAGTTATCTGACAAACAGCCAAGTGGAAGTCTGCTAATTACAATGTTCTCTGAAAAAACAGCTTAGCATTTTAAATTAATGGAGCTAATTGTACATGCTTATGGTAGGCTTATCACAGTGTTTATAGATCAAGAGTCCCAAACTTCTTGTATCATCCCAGGGTACCAGAGAATTGATACACATCCAATCAATAATAGTCTGCCAATCCCTGCAGAAGGTCTTAACATGGTACTGTAAGGTCTATAGGTAGGAAAGGAAGCCACAGGATTGTAGACAAACCTTTGGCTAGTCACAATCCCAGGATGTGAAGTTTTCCTACTGTGTGTAGTCCAGTCACAGGCACAGTCTAGTTTGCTCTAGACTATGATCAAGTTAGAGAAATCTGATGACTGACATGTAACCTTCATGCATGATTTTATATCCTTATAGAGGCTTATACCACTGAAAGGTCATCATTCTGGAATTCGACAACTCCTTGGTTCTCTTTCTATGCAATGTTTGAGTAAGAAAGGCTGCTTTTTCTAACAGCCACTTTCTTCAGTGGGCTTCTGATAAGGACTGACATTGGTTTTCAAATCCATATCATAATGAAAATTCTCTTCAAGCTGTTTATTTTAAGATCTAGAAATAAATACCTTTTCTGTGTTGGAATAACAAAAAAATAATGTGGATTAACAAATGGCAATGTTAAAGATTGCAATGTTGAGCACTGTATATTGAGGGCATTACTTGAGCACTTAGTATCAGTGATGATCATATGTGAAAAGGGAAAAGAAACTATCCAATTTAATGGTTCTGCAAGAAGACAATTTTTAAGTAGAACAAGACAAAAAAGCACTAGAAAAGGGGTTTTTTTGGTTTTTTAGTGTTTACAAAAATAACTTAACTAGAAGAAAATTCACAAATATCTGCTGAACAAGATGAGCTTAAAAATTATAGATGCTGTAAATTGGACATTCTGAATGCAACTAATTTAATGAGACCATTAGTGAGATTCCAATTGGATGCAGCATTATTATATTAGTCGATCATAAATACAGTTGATTTAAAAATTAATTTTTCTCAGAGACTGGATATAAATGTAAATTAGAGCACTTGTTCTGTGCTACA
Source organism: Ptilonorhynchus violaceus (assembly GCA_013397565.1). Lineage (NCBI taxonomy): Eukaryota > Metazoa > Chordata > Aves > Passeriformes > Ptilonorhynchidae > Ptilonorhynchus > Ptilonorhynchus violaceus. The sequence continues at coordinate 45,126 of VZRJ01009426.1, read as the reverse complement.
ATTGGTTTTGTTAATAATAATAATAATAACACATATTTACATAAGAAATAAAAATATAACATGTAGACTGTTACATGCTTTTAAGTCAGTACATGACTCAAAAGCCAGTTAATATAATATCTGATAAAATAATATGCAATGTAATATCTGTATATGAATTTGAAAGCCAATATTATGGAACATAATGTAATATGATTGTTCTTACTGACTTCACCAGATGGAAGTATTGTCTACATATATGTATTTTTAGAATTAATCTTTAACTGTATTTTGATTGAACTCTTACTAACATGGGGAAAATTGCATCATTAGATGCCTCACTTTCATTGTTGTGTTAAATCAAACCCCTACTGTCTCTACATTTCTATCACTTGCATTATCATGTCACTGTCTAGAATATCAACTCTGGAGTTCACAGTAACAAGGCTGTTTAACAGCAGCAAAGCAAGAAGTGTTAGAAAGTCAGGGACGTATTTCAATTCTCACTGACTTCAAGCATTTCCTCTTAAACCTGTGTAACTTTTGCAATTTATAAAAAAGTTGTTTTCTTTATCTTGTAAGTGGTAAAAGAAATGAACAAATATTTCTCTCTACCTAACATACATTTGCACTCCCCCGCTACTTCTCTGATGCAATTCCAGCCTTTCATGATCTGCTGCCGATAGAAATTACTAGGTCGTTCTTTACTCTTCCTTGTAGAATTCTCTGGTTACATCTTAGCAGCTTAAATAGAGTATGAATTTTACTTAAAAAAATGCTATCAAATTTTAAAATATGATTGAACTGGCCTAAAAATCAGCCTGTACAAAAAATATTTTTTTTTCTTTCAGCCATTCTTTTGCCAAAACAAAGAAGAAATCATCTTTTTCCTGTAGGATTTGGTTGTTCTTACCTCAAACACAGTATTTTCTTCAATTAGTGGCATGCCTACTATCCTATTAGGCTAATGAGACAACGTAAAATTATTCTTTTAGGTCTAATAGAGATATCTGCGTCTCTCAAAATTAGGAGTGGTCATATACTGGGCTTTTTACTAGTTGATACAATCTATTGGTAGCCAATCAATTTTTCTTTCAATTTTTCAAAATTTGTCTGAAAGATTTTTAATAGTGGGGGAGAAGATGAATTGTCTGTTTTGATCCATCCTATTTTGTCTTGTGGAAATTATCACTGGCGGATTAATAACCAAGTGGAAAACTAGTTGCAGGATTGGAACCTTCAGCTTTTTCGCTGTGAGTAGTCTGCTGGAGTCCAGTAGTAATTCACAATGTATAAATTCTAGCGTCCGTGCCAATATTGGAGCTAGGGTTATGGCTACAAGCACCAGTTACAGCATTGTGGACTAGAATGCAAAATAATAGTGCATATTCATTCCCTTGAAATATTTGTTCACATAAATATGTTTGGTTCAGCTGTCACTGGGATATAAACTATCATTTAACATGGGCTAGAAAACATGAGATGGTTAATGCTGATCCAAAAATACATACTGAAGAACCAACCTAGAACCTTTCAAGTTCTCTATTGAAAAGGTGTGACATTGAATAACATTCATGTCAACAGCACTTAAAAGTAAGACAAAAATATTCAACGAGTTTTTTGAAAAAAAATCCATGAGAATTATGAGTAAAATTTATATGTATGAGTATTGGAGGGGTCTTTTTCATAGAAAAGGTTTCTGAAGTTACAACCCAAATAATGAAAAGATAATTTTTTGATTCTTTTAAGGGCTAAAGAAAAGAATTCTACACTTCCAGAAATGTTCTTTCAAACTCAAAACCTGGCAAACACCTATGTGTTCAACAGCTTCCCCTTACAGCAAAACAAAGCTTTCTGACACAGCCTATACTCAAACAAAAGGTTCTTTAATCTCTGCCAGTTTCTCAAAAGAAAAGACAGTTTCAGCAGTGACTCTGCTCAAGCTCATTTTTGAAAAAACTTTAGTTTTAATAAAAAAAAAAAAAGAAACCCAAAAAGCTCAACAGAATTTCTAGAAAGAAAACATCGATGACAATTCAGGCCTAATACAGCTGGAATATAGATGACACTAAGAAATATAGTTAGATAGGCATACAAAAATTTGTCTCCTTGATAAAACTGGCAACACAAACCAACAAAAATTTGGCCCTCTTGACAAGTTGTTACTATACCTCTGACACATATGAGCACCAGAAGGTAATGCTGTGTCAAGTCATAGGTCTAGTCCAGTATCCTGTCACTGATACAATCAAAAGTGGACTTTCAGAGAAAGCTATGTAGAAAAAGGAGGAAGGGTGTGCAAAACATCCTCAAGGTTTTCTTCTAGTTACCGGTTGTTTGAAACACAGGAAACACCTGAAGTTTGGGCACATTTTGGGTTCAGAAAACCTCGATCATTCCCTTCTCTATGGACATCTCTAATCAGTGTGACTTTTGGAATTCACAGCAGGCACTTGGAATGAGGTCTTCTGAGGCAAGAAGGTGGTGCAACATTGGTGTCACATAATCTAGTAGTGAGCAATATTGCCTTTAAGTGGTGATGGATAAGATAATAAATACATATGATGGATCTCACCAAATTAGTGCCCACTACCACAAATGAGCACACTACTTTTGTGGTTTTTTTTTTTAATTCATTGTGATCATAATTTGGAAAAGTAAAGCATTTCCATTGTAATAATTTAAGGCTGTAAACAAGCATTTAGGTACAGGTAGAATACTGCATTTACAAAAGTTTGTGTTTATTAATGGTTTCGTCCATTCAGCTCAGGTTCTATACATTAATTACTTCAGTATGAAAGGTTCAAGGGTCCTTAATTTTTTTCACAGTAAGCAATAAAAGGGTTTTTTTACAATTTTCTTTTCTCTTATCATGTCCTTTAGGTATTTTGCCATTAAATTCCTATCAGTCTTTAAGCTAAATTGAAGCAAAAGATTTGCCTTCAATGTGTAATACCAGCAAGTCTGTAACAGCACATTTGTCTTTATGGGCAAAACCCCTCTTTTTACTTTTCATTTTAATTTTCTGTGTAAAGTCTAAGTTAAATCTCTTTTGGGCTCTAATTTTTCTACACTGCCTAATCTTTAATACACAGAATATACTTGTAAACCAATTTTATTTCCAGCCTTATTCTTTTCTCACTTTTATGGAAGAGACCTAGAGATACAAAATCCTTCCTGACCATTCCCTGCCTTGCCACCCCCCTGGCTCAGCACAGGTCCCCGTGCCCTTTGTTATGCAAAAGGACTGGCAGTCTGAAGCCTCATGCCCAAGGCTCCCACCACCCAGAGCTCCATGTGCAGCTCCCGCTGCAGCTGCTCACCGAGCTACCTGGGTAACAGGTAATTCCAGCAGGAGAAGATCACACATGACCACTGAAGCAAAAAACCCATTGACTCAAAAGAAGAGAAAGACTGAGCATGGGACTAATTAGCATGAGAAGCAAGAGGAGCATTCAACCAGTAGAACATTAATTGATAAGAAAACTAGGTACCTTTGTAGCCAATGAACCGTGATTTGTTTGTTTGCTAAAATGTATATAGAGTACAGAGTTTTGAGAATCAGCACACCAGCCTTGTGGATTTATGACCTAGTACCCATCTTTGCACAAATATAAAATAAACAAATACCTGGGCTCTGAGATTGGCTTACTGCACACTGGGTGACAAATCCTCTTTTAGGGACAACACACGTACCTGATACTCTTCTAGGAATGTTGCTATATTATACAGAAACCAGATATGATTATTTCCGCTAGTTAACTTGACACCTGACATCATAAATTACCTTATGAAGAAGTCAGAGTAGATTCTCTATGTCAATTTATTTGTACCATCAGACTTCAATTTTTTTTTAATGTTCCAAAAATGCTGTCATAACTCCTTCCCAGTTACATTGCTCTGTTGCTATAAAAAAAATCTACAGTATGTACGTTTTTGTCTTGCTAAGTGCAATCTTTCTCTTTGATTTTTGAAGAAAGACTGTAGGTACCTGCCATCAGGGAAGATTTTAAGGTCTCAGTAAGGCACACAAATGTGAGAAATCTGAGTATGTGAGAAGTCTGTGCAAGGCACATACACAGTAATTCTGAATAATGCACCTAAATGCAACAGAAGGGCAGCATTTAAGACACAGTACCATTGACTAGCTTTAACAGCACCCCACTATGGGATACTAACTTGCATCTCTAGGAATAATATATGCCTTATTGAAAGATTACATACATTGCTGAAAAGCTGAATCACTGGGGAGAGCTGATGAATCATAAGGCAAAGAAACGAACTCAGTTTTAGTGCCATGTTGTAACCTAAGGAAGTTGATAAGACCCAGAAATGTACAAAAGAGGCAGTAGTGAATATGAATGGAGTAATTTTACCTCTATACAAGGTTGGAGAGAACAATATCAGGATAGCCATCTGAAAAATACAAGGAGGGAAACTACTCACTGGATATTAATTTTACAGAAAAGAGTTTCGGAACCTACTGGAAATCTCAGGCTGAAAATGAGTGAAGGAGTTTGCTGCTGTAAAAATCAAGTATATTACCAAACAGATAACAAGACTGAAGAAATTCTTATGTTCTGTTTAGCATTAGGAAGGTCTTATTCGAAGTATTTTAGTTAGAAGATTTACTTTCTAGTAGTAAAGACAGGAAAGGGTTGGAATAGATTGCCTAGAAAGGTTATAAAATCTCCAGTGGTGGAAGTTTTTAAGAACAAGTCAGATAAACCTGGATCAAGAATATGTATAGCTCATCCTGCTCTGAAGTAGTGGATAAATTGGACAAATTTGCCTAGTATCTTCCCAGACGTATTTTGTATGAATACTATGAACTTTGCAATTATGCGAATAAAACATACAATTCTGACAGGATGTTGAAATATAGAAATACAGAAAAGCTGAAAAATTTATGCTCAAAAAACCACGTTTTAGTAAGAGATTTAAAAGAGTTTAGGCTTCTTTTCCAAAGAAGTTGAAAAGCATCTTGATTATTTGGTTGAAGAGGAAAAGCACTTGTAGAGAAAATGCTAATTCTGAAACCATCCTTAGGCAGGTTAACATAACAAAAAAATCTCTATCTAGAAACTAGACTGGAAATAATGCCAAGGTGTTAACAAGATGTTAACCAGTGACAAACTACTGAAAGCCCACAGCAGGACTCGAAGAAAAGACCTTTCTGAATAACACATTTTGGGGGAGGTTCACTTCAGCAAAGATAAGATATATAAGTATGGGAAATACAGTGGTATGTTGGCATGCTGGAGGTCAGATTAGGTTAGATTACCTAATAGTTCCTTCCAAGTTTCTATGGTAATTAAACTATGTAATACTTCTCTGAAATGCCTTGGTGTATTCAAAGCTTCATTTTTTATTTTCTGGAAAGTCTTTAAGAGTATAGCAATATCAATAGCATCTCAAAGACTAGGTTTTTTCTAGGAACAGAAGAAAAACAAAGATTGAAAAATATTTCTGCCAGAAATATAATATAGTTTGATAGTTTCTATCTTGTAGTGATGGAATATGTCAATCCTAATTCATAGAGCATAAAATAACTGTTTTCTGTGTATGGAATAATTTTGTTTTGTGAAGAAACAAAAAGTCCATATGCTTGCAAGGCAAGGTATGTAAACTGCCTTGAAATTGCCAATATTTAACAGATTATTTTTGAACTTTTGTTCTTTTGGCTCAGCATGGGCCTCATTATATGGAAGATGAATTTGGGCCCGGAGGGAAAAAAAAAATAAGCAAATCACCTTTTATTGCCATTGGTTGCACTAGCACTGCAAATTGTCTGTGTTTCCCAGGATCAGGTCCCTACATTTTATGTTCATCTTCCCAGAAATATCTCTGTAAGTCTAATTAGTCTTTAACTTGGAAATGACAGCAGGGGATCTATTCTTTCTGAAAAACAGAAAATAAGCTTGCATCTGTTTTGTCTTCAAACTAGCAGAGCACTCTGTTTAACAGAAATAAAAATAAATGATTAATGTCTTGCCCTCAAAAAAGAAAAAAACCACAAAACCAAAACCAACCAACCAACAAACCCACAAAAAAACCCCCAGTGACCCAAACCATATCAAAGCTATATCCATATGCAATTTTTACATCTTCTGCATTTTAGGCAGAGTCTACATTTTTCTTCCCAATTTTTCCATGTGGGCACAACTGGAAACGCAATCTTTCAGAGAAAGATGGTTTTTAAGTGGAAGTTTGTCACAAAAAGCCCTCATGAATATATTTATTAAGTCAATATTCCTATGGACTCCCAAACCTTCAAAAATTCTGAATACTGTTGATTAGGAATTCAATGGTTACTTATAGAAACAATGTAATTGTGATTCAAACCCTGTTAAGTAATGCAAGAGAAACAGAAACATTGCTCAGAGGAGGAACAGTCCTTATGAACTGAAAGAAAATACAAACACATGCAACATTCCATAGAGAAGAGATTGTATGAATGTTTATGGAACATAATGAGACCTCCTGCCATTACACACAGAAAACTGATATCTAAAAAAATGGGCAGAATCTCAAGGGAATTATAATGAGATACTTTTTGACTTTACAGTTTTTGACAAATAAAGGCCCACTACTGCCTTCACAGGCCACAAATTTAGGACTGAGTCCTAATTAATCTGCACTGAGTTTATTTTTCTTTACTCTGTATTATTTTTTTGTTCCAATTACAATTTCACTGTTTCTATAGCTCAATAGAAAAACCTTACGTTATAAATTTGGCATGATACATTATTTACACCAGTATTCCTCTAAAAGCAGTCAAACAAGCCCCATGAAATTCCATACGCATATTTGACCGCTATGTCTCTCTCCATTAACAGGAAGCAACTGCTTCCACTAATCTAGAAGCAATACAACCACCGTAAACCCAGAATAAGTATTTCAATTTCTCTATAGAGGTTGTTATACTTAAAGCAAGAAAAAGATTCAAGACTGCAGCTGCCCAACCAAGCCCTAGAATAGAAGAACACTCAGAGGCAATGAGCAAAGGAGATGAGGCTGTGAAGCTCCGGGAACAATGCAGGCTGTGATCACCTACAGGTGCTGCAAGGATGCTGATTGTACCTCAGCGCACAGGGCACCCGAGGGTGGGCTCTGTTTGCGCTAAACAGCCAATCGGCAGCGGATGGACTACCGGGAGTGCAAATGTCTCTCCCAGAGTTCATTAAGGAATGTGAATGTTTTCAGGAGTTAGTCAGGCCAGCATGGAGGAGGAGGAGAGGGCAATAAGTAGCTCCACTTAACATGGAGCATAAAATCCTAACAGCTAGCAAAAGTATTTAGAATCATAGTATGGTTTGGGTTGCATTATTAAGCACTTTCAAGTTCCAATCTCCTTGCCATGGCCAGGGACACCTTCCGCTAGACCAGGTTACTCTGAGCCCCATGTGGCTTTGAACATTTCCAGGGATAGGCCATCCACAGCTGAGAAACCTGTTCCCGTGTCTATTTAGAAGAGAGCAATAACCCTGAGCTGGCTTCAGCCCACGTATCCCTTCCTGGCAACTTTGAACGTCTGACAGAGACTGGTAATGGGACTCAGGTCAATATTGTGCCTGCGCCGTGTATTGAGATTGCTACGTTTTGTGAAGTGTAATTTACCTTTGTAGTTGTATATTTAGTATCACTCTGCTAAATCAGACATACTATGAAACATCAATTGTCTTGAAATAAGTAAATTTGATATTAAACATTACTCCCTCCACACGTAAGTCAGAGAGTTTTGGCTGTGCCAAACACAGCTCTTGGTGTTTCATGATATGAGATGCTGTGTTATGTTGTGACCCTGGGACTGTTTATTTTAATTTGTAGTGCCATACTTATTTCTCTTTGTCTATACATAAGAGACAATAGCTTTATGGATCTGAGGTGCTGAAGAAAACATAAAATTCAGTGTTTCATGGGACAGGTGGGTGGGGCGGAGCTGCAGCCTCGAGAGCAAGGGAGGGAATGCCAGCCAGGAAAGGTTGGCAGTGAGGGCAGAAAGAGGAGAAACGGAGACAGAAGGACACGGCTCCCGCAGCTGAGCTATCCCAGGCTGCAGCCAGCGGGGCAAGGACCCGCAGGGCTCCGCTGGACGGGGTGCTCACAGAGAGGGCAAAGTCTCAGTGTTGTGTCCATAGTGGTGGTGTTTAATGTTGGGTACGGACTGGCCATCTTGTAAGTGTGCTTGTTATGATGGAATTTTGTAAGGCTTAGCTTGAAAGTTCAGAAGCGTCTTCATGGGTTGCTCCCATTACATTAATCTATAATTTTTAAATTATATATATATGTATACGTGTATGTACGTCTATATATTCATTTGCAAGAGCATTTTACTTGTTCTAACAGATAGCCTGCAGATGGCTGTGCTTGTCATGGTCCTTCAGTGTGCTTCATACATCAGCTGGTAACTGCTACACAGCCTCACTGTCTGCGGCAGGACTGAGCCCTGCACCCTGTTCCCTGTGTAAACTGGTCTGTGGACAAGAACACTAACAGCAGCTGCAAAAACCTTTGCCAGACATGGCATAAGATGTGGAAGGATCCATAACATTTTGAATATGTGTGAATAGAGCCTCAAGTGGCGGTCTTACAAAGTTGGTGATTATTATGTTTATTTGAACTCTTGAGTAAGAGAACACTCAGTGACAGTTGGCTTTTTTTTTCTTTTTCCCCTTTTATTTATATTTTTGTTCTGTAAGCATTATGAAATCTCTTTAAAAAGTGAATAGATGGTCATACCCTAAAATATTTCTGACACAGCTTAAGCTTTGTCCATTGCAAATTAAAAAACCCATGCAATAAGGGAATTGGATGTCTGGCTGGATCAGTAAGTCTTGGGGTAAATAAAGTTAAGTTTATTAGTTTAAGTGGCCCATTATTATTTTGCCTGGATGGAAGAGTGCATGTCATCAGGCCCTGGATTTCCCTCTTCACTGAGGTCAGCTCTCACAGTGAACTAAGAATGAAGGATTTGTTCAGGCAACAGGAGAACACTAAGGGAGTACTGAGGAGCTTGGCTGGGATTATAAACACGATTCTGTTTTCCAGCCACTTTTTAAAAACACTAGGTCTGCCTTCCCAAAGTGCCTGAGGGCAGGGGAAGCCAGAGAGGAGACAGTAGTATGCTACAAATCTGAGATAAATTTCTAGGGAGGCCCCTGGCTCCGACCTCTTGCGGACAAGTAATCGATTAGCCCTCCACAGCTGGGTAATAATGTCTGTTGCAGTCTTGTATTTTCTGTCTGAGACACAGAATGGCTCCTTCCAGGAGGGAGCCCCCACGGCGCTCTTGCTTCATGGGAGTGCCTGGGCAAGCAATTTTCACTATCATTCCCGGGTCCAGACGAACAGCAAGGGGCATTTGGTGCCTCTAGTTTTCCACCATTTGGCCCTTGACCCTTAGTATGCCTGTCTGAGGGACAGGACCTCCTCACATATCAAGAAGTCACAGCTTGGCTGAAGCCTTGGATGGAGACAGTTTTTTCTACTGGTGGTACCACGAACCAGCCCCTCCTGCGGTGGCAGGGACAGCATCACTCTCCCTGCCCTCCATCTTCCCTGGCTCTGGCCCCATGGCAGGTGAAGGAGGGGTGATGGGGAGTGTCTCTCTGCTCGTTTTTCATGTTCTGTGGAAAATTATTATGAAGCCATAAAGTTGCACTGACAAAGAAGGGAGAATAAATGCGCAATCAGATTGGATTGAGTGGAGACCTCATAATGGTGTACAGTTTACTCATGAGGAGAAGAGGAGGGGCAGGCACTGATCTTTCTGGTGACCTGTGACAGGACCTGAAGGAATGGCATCAAGCTGTGTCGGGGGGTAATTTGGATGTTAGGAAAAGGTTCTTCATGGTTGGGCACTGGAACAGGCTTCCCAGGGAAGTGGTCACAGCACCAAGCCTGACAGAGTTCAAGAAGCATTTGAACAGTGCTCTCAGGCACATGGTGTGATTTCTGGGGATAGTGCTGTGCAGGGCCAGGACTTGTACTTGATGGTCCTTGTGGGTCCCTTCCAACTCAGGATATTCTATGATTCTAAGTCAAAATAATTTTGAAACTTTCAAAGTTTGCCATCTCCTTTTGAGCTCCTAAGATCTGCAGCACTGGTGGACACTGGAGATACACCGTCTGTTTCTTGGTGCTGACAATTTGGTATTAATAGATTTCCAGCTGCTGCAGCTGAAAACACACTCAGCTTTTTGCAAACACAAATTCTAAACAGCAGCGATGAGGAAAAGAAGTGTATTTTTAAGTTTATAGCTCTTGCGTATTGCTTTCAAAGTTACAGTTATGTAGCATGAGAATTATGTAAACAGCATAACAGAACTCCATGGGTTCAAGAAACGGCTGTTCAAATACTGTAAAACTGCATGTTGTGGCTTAATTACTATTCATGAGATACTGAAAAAGTCCTATATTTTTATGTATTGTCCTTACTATTATCCTGTCTATATACTTAAATTACATTTTTAATATTTTGCTGGAAGTAATTGGAGCTGAATTTTAATTTTCAGTAGTGAAAATAAGTATTTGTGGAATTCCATGGTGACCTGCTCTTTGAAATATACTAAATATTACATGATTACATAGACTGTATGTCGTTCAGCTTTTAAAATGAAAATTCATGTAGTGCAAGTTTAGCAACTTGTAAATGCACCTTCATAAGAATTATCAGCTACTTTGTCTTTGGATTGCATCCAAGAAACACAGAAATACTGGATAAGTAATTTTCAATGAAAACTGGTTGTTTCAGAGCGTAGTGGTGATTTTTTTTCCCTCTTGTGATAGATAGCAGTAAAGTTTATAATTGGTTTTATTTTAATTCTTTCTTTCTTTGACTCATTCAGGTGACACTTCTTGATGTGCCTATGTTTGTTTTGCCCTTGCTAGTCTGTCAATACTTTATGGCTGCTGCTGACTCAGAGGTACAAGAGTAGATTTGATTGATCTTCACCAGGTATTAAATACTAAGACTCAGCAATTTCTGCATAATTTAGAGTGGGGAAGAAAATCCTACCTACTATGTAAACTGTTAGAACTAGAATGCTGCTGCTGGAAAGTTAGTTAGGATGTGTTTTAATATAATTATGAAGACCAGAGTCAAGGTTAGCTCTGAAATGTGGGAGGAGACTGACATAAACCAGGGAACTTATGGATTGGCATGACACTGTCATTAATTTTTGAGAAAAGTAGGACCCATTTTAATGGAGTAATTAGCCCTTCTGTATAGGCATGGCAAAATGTCAAGATATTCAGTGTCAGCAGGTTTTTCAGACCTTGAGTTCCTCTTTTGTTTCAGGCTGAGAAAATCTGCACCTGGCGACAGTTTCATCTCAGTTATGGTTATTTGGGTAACTTTGAATGGGTAAAGCTTGCTTGTCACCTAGAAATTGTTAATAGTTCTCTAAGAACCTGAACACTAGATAGCAGAGTGAAGAAGTAATTCTGCAAGAGGAAAGCATCAGCATGGAGAAGCAGTGCCAGTGGTTCAGACAGTTCTGCTTCTAGTAGGCTGGGGCTTATATGCATCTGGAACTGAAGGCAGAGAGCAAGCATAAAGTGGAGCAGATCAAGGGCATGCTTACCTCGTTACAGTCCCTGCATATACTGCCAAAAGAGCTGGGTCTGGGAATATGGTCCAGGTATGTGGTGGTGGCTGGGCCTGCAGCAGGGGATGCTGCAGAGTTTGGGCCAGCCACAGGAGTGACCAAGGAGCCAGGGGGGCCGGAGGGCCTGAGTGCAGTAGGAGACTGCTGGAGGGACAGCTCCGAGGTCTGGGATCTCCTCCTGGGTTGTGGTGAAGGAGGTTGCCCCATCAGGCCTTGTGATGCTATGTTAAAGTTCCCCTGTTTGGTTGGCCTGTAGGCCTGTCTCTCCTTGTTCCCTTATAAGGTTCTGTTCTAGATTGTTCTCCCTTACTCACCACCCCATTTATTCCTGTCCCCTGCTCCTCCCCTTGTTTGCCCCTATTGGTTAAAGTTGTATTACCCCCCTTTCTCTCCTCCCCCTGGCCCTCAGCCCATTGGTCTCTGTTGTTCTCTCCGCCCCCACTGCCCCTGGTATTTAACCCTGAACCCTCCTTTGTTCTGGGTTCTCCTTCCCTGGACTATTCATGCAATAAACCTATTTCATGGAACACCATAAGGAGAACCCCTCCGACTCTTTGCCTCTGGCTAAGTACGCTTTTGAGTGTGTGTGTGTGTGTGTGTGCACCACCGAATGTGTCAAGGCACTGCCGATCACGCGATGCTTTCAGGAAGGCTCCTGCACCCTTTATCCCCAGCTACAACACAGGTAGATGAATCCAGGCAACAGTTTCAGCATAAGATTTCCATCTGGGACCACTTAGAGGCCGGATGAAAGTTTTTATCTCTGAGACAGCAAGGAAACAATAGAAATGTCTCTTTGGACTTGTTGCAGTGATAATGATTTGTCTATACTAAGCCTTTAATATTTTGCAATTTCAGTTTTTTCCCAAAGTGCACTCACCTGCATTTTTTATGGGACCAGCTCAGAGCTTTAGGGAATGATAATCCAGTGAGGGATTTTCTGAACGGATGGTAATAATGAGCTCTGAAAGTATCGGGAACCCATGACATCCCCATTACTTATACACAGTGAAGTAGGTCAACCTTAATGCCTACAAGAGGGCTTCCTTTACCTGCCAGGTGGGAACTGGAGGCCCACTGGAGGCATGGATCATACCATGAATTATGCTAAAAAATGGAAGAAGCCTTGCAGAATAAAAGAGAGAGGCTTAAGGCTCAGACGTGCAGGTTGTCATATGTCAGCAAGTAAGGTAACCCAAATCTACATGTGCACTTTGATGAAAACTTAAAAATAATATGATTAATTCTACTTCATCAACTGAAGGAAAAAATAGAAAAGAAACTTTTTTTTCCCTAAAATTCCTGTGGAAGACAAAGGATTATTTGTATTTGTTTTGGGCCTACAGGAAAGCTGGAGAGGGACTCTGTCAGGAACGAAAGTAATAGGACAAGGAGTAATAGATACAAATTGAAAGAAGGGAAACTTAGGTTAAATATTAGGAAGAAATTTTTTACTGTGAGGGTTGTCCAGTGTTGCCAAATAGGTTATATTTCTTTAAAAAGGAGTCTATGCAACAGTGGGGGAAAATGTTGTAACCTAATCAACAAGAAGGGACATTCAATCCATGAAACAGAGAGTAGCTAGCAAGCAAGCTCTAAGTGATGTCCATATGTTAGAAAAACAAATTAAGGCTTGACATGCTTCAGAGATCTCAGACCTGGGGGAGGAAGTTCCCACAGGTTAGGAAGAAGGATGCCCACTGATAATGGACACAAAGAATGCAGAATTTATGGGCAAGAAGGACATTTGGCAGGACTCCCAAGATAAAGAAGAAACTAATAAAACCAACACAGTAATTGTCCTGAAATCAGCTCCAAGCGGGTAAAAGGTGATTCTGGCACGGGAAACTGTCACCACCAATCCAAGAAACCCAGTGACCCAAAAGAAGAGAGAAACTGACCATGAAGAATAATTAGCACAAGAAGCAAGAGAATCATTAACCAATAGAAGATAGAATATTAATTAAAAAGAGAGCTATGTAACTTGTAGTCAATGAACACTCATTTCTTTGTTTGCTAAAGTGTAGAAATCGATAAAAGTTTTGATAATTGTCATACATATTAGGTAGAGCAATCCCCCATGTACCTCAGCACTGACTGAAGTAATTCAGCCTTCTACCCTAACAAACTGGTTGGAGAGTTTATTCCCTGGGTTTTGGTGACACCAGAGAGGTTGAGGATGCCCCAGCCTTGGCATTGTCAAAAGCCAGGTTGGATAAGGCCTTGAGCAACCTGGTCTAACAGGAGGTGTCCCTATCCATGGTAGAGTGGGTTGGGACTGGATGATCTTTAAGGTCTATTCCAACCCCTTATCATTCTGTGATTCTATGACCAAATTGCATTTTAAGTGAAGAAGTGCTCTGCACAAAACATTATGACCTTTCCTGCTTATAAATTTAAGATAAAACTTAATCTTCTAAATTAAATCCCCTGCATTAAAGAAATAAATGCAGAGATATTAATTTTCACCATATCTGTACTCTTAGTGAACATTCATCCTTTTCAATGTCAGCATCATTTTCTTGCACAAGTGGAAGCTGGAAGCTCAAAAACAGTAAGGACATGTTAGGTAACTTCCATTGGGATTTGATAGTATTTGGAAATAAATACTGAACCTTCAGAAAAATTCTGAAAGTGATACACTCAAGAGTGCACATGGGAGGAAGTGACAGAGATAGAAAGTACTGGCTTAGAAATTATATTTGGATTCTCAAAACTACTTAACATTACTTTCAGTACATCTAGGAACTAGTACCAGTATCTTAAATGTACCGTTCTCTAAAACTGAATTAAAATTTGACACAAACCAAATAAAGCCTTGTATTTCAGTGTAGATTCAGTTGAAAAGAAATATGTATTCCTTTTTGCTGGGATGAAATAATGCTTCTCCCATGTGGCATTTTCAGGTCTGTAATTTCTACTCCATAGGCCATCATCTGTGATTATATCAAATTGGAGTAAGAATATATATAACCAATGGTATTCTTTGATCCATTCCATAGCACCACAGCAGTGTGAAGGATCAGCGTGAGATGTGTGATTATTTCTCAAGGATACATGATCTGACTGGTAGTGATTTGAAGGCTGTAACTCAACAGTGGTTTATGTCCAGGTTTAGAGATCCTGTAAAGGCTCTGTAGTGACCTTTGTGCAGATGGCATCTTCTGTGAAACTATGTGATTCTTTCAGCACTCAGCTTAACCAGCCACAGCCTGATTTTGAACAACCAAACCGGAAACATTCAGGATAAATAAAGCAAGCAACCAGAACTTAAACACAAGCTGCTTTTAGTGGGTAAAGAACTGAAGGTCCCTTAAGGATTGTGTAATAAGCTGTATGTAACGGGAGCACATAAGTTTGCGTACAGAAAAACAGGGTGCTGAGGGTGGGACAGAAAGCAGAAAATGCTTCTGGTGCAGGATTTCATCATAATATAGCCTGATCAGATGACTCTCAAATTTGGCTGGCTGTTTCAGGAATCCTAGTTCATTCCATATCAGCAAATTCACTATCACATCTGGCACCTCAATGAAGAACATCAAAACAGAAATTATGAAGTCAATTTTTCTTTTTGGTCTTTAAAGTGAGAGGCTTTTGGTTTAAATGAAGGGGATAAAAGAGGGAAGCTTGCATTAATCTGAGGATTTCAGTACCTAAGAAAAAAATGGTTCTTACCTATTTGTGTTTGTCCTAAGGCACTACCAGGCAAGATTTTTTTTTGCTGGGGGGAGCAAACCTGATAGTTGTAACTCACATACTTTTATAGAATAGAAAATGGGAAGCAATTTTGCTTGCTGCATACCTAATATATGCAGCAGTAGGCATAACTCTGTTATTCCTGTTTTCGTTTTTTTAACTATTAGTTGAACCAGACCATTCCTATTTGAGTTGGATTTAAAGCCGCCTAAGCTTGACCATTGCAAGAGGTCAAAATTTAATGGTCATAATATTTTCTTAGAACTTGAAAACTTGGTGAAGACTGCTAGTCTTGTTAACAGAATATTGTATCAATGCCTTAGAAAACGTTAAAACCAGTGTATTTCTACCCCTACCATAGTACTGAGCTCAATGAAAGCCTTCATCTTGGTGGCTATACAACCTGGATTCAGTTCAGGTTGTGATATATGTGAGCCTATTTAAACTGCTACTTCAGAAGGGTTAAGTTTAGCCAATCAGCAGTTAGTTTGTGCCTCCCAGAACCAAAACATCTTCTGGCTTCTTCTAGTCTTCCTGCCAATGTTCCTTTCTATCCAGAATAGTTCTGCTCCTAAAAACCATTTCTTTCACTGCAACTGAAAGCTGAGGATTCACCATCCTTGGAGTGGCAAAACCTAATTTTTGGTGTACTATTTTGTGTTTTCATACTGGTCTGCTTATTCTCAAGTACTAAAAAATCAGTCTGCTATTTGCAGACAGTAGCTAATTACTTTTTTTTTTTTTGTCTGCAGTGGTTGATAGACTTGGAGAAAAATGGAGTCTCATGACCAGGAAAGGTTTGGACACACGGTAAAATGCAAGATGATCAAGAGATCAAAGAGAAAAGGTATTCCACAATGGTGACCTACATTGTCAGAAGGATGAAATGTCTCAAAATACCACTTTGAAAATGCCCTTTGAGAACAAACAGACAGAGGTGTCTGGGAAGAGGAGCTGTAATGTGAGAGACTGCCAGGACATTGCAGTCTTAGAAGACCTTCATCAGGACAGAGTCTTTATCAGTGCGCAGTGTGCAGTAAAGTTTCAACTGCAACTCGAAACTTCTCCGCCAGCAGCATGGCCACACGGCAAACAAAGCTTATATGTGCAAACAGTGCCAGGAAAGCTTCAGCTGCCCCTCAGTTCTCACCCAGCACCAGGTGATTCACCATGGTAAGTGTGTGTTTGAGTGTAGAGATTGTGGTGACCGTTTCACACATAGCTGCAGTCTCATTAACCACTGGAAGACTCACAAAAGGGAGAAGCCCTTTGTGTGCACAAATGTAGTTCTCATTTGAGGAATGCTTCTGACTGATGGCTCACCAGGGATTACACACATGAATTCATAGTGGTCCTCTGTCTCAGCAGACAGGAACCACAGGCATATGGAAGAAGCAATCCCTCTATAAGATCACATAGCCTCTAAAAGTGTTTGTACTTTTGGTATACCTTAAAATTATGTGCAGGTAATACCTAAGAGTGGCAAAGCAAAAAAAAAAAAAAGAAAGGAACAGCCCCTAATGCAAAGAGCTTGGTTGGTGTATCAGTTGCTAGGAATCCAATAGCTGAGGAATGAATACTCTCACTTTTAATACATAAGCCTCTGTTGGGATAGAAATAGGAGTTTACATTTATTGAAAACTTAAAAGTAGGATAAGTTACTGGCTGAGATGAGAGCTAGGAACTTGAATGATACAGTTTTTGTTCTGAGTTCAGGTACAGGATGACCTTGTGCTAATTACTTTGTGTCTCTGTCTTTATGACTCATAGTTTAAAGAAGAAATGTCTTTTTTAACTTAACGTTTTCAGTGTAGAGTGTGGACTAATGTGTGCCCAGTTACTACAGTCATTAGAGACAGATGAGTTTAGAGGCTTAAAGAGCAACTTGTTCTAAAAGCCTCGATGTCTGTTCTTTGCTTTCTAAAGGATGATTTACTAAAACTCTAGGCTTTAGAAGTTCATTCATTTTTTTAAATGGAATTTGAGTTCCTAACTTTCAAAGGTGTTTCTGAATGTTAGACTTTTGTAACCTCCAAGATTTCTGAAGGGATCAGTTCCGAAATGACCTTTCTTTCCTGCCCAGTGCTTCTAGATCTGTGTAACTCTTTGGCATCAGCAGAAGGATTTACTCCTCAAGTTAGGAGCCTTCTACCAGAAATCTTCTCCTGGCTTGTTTAAATAATATCTAGTTGAATAAGGAGTGACTTGAAAATCTTACTTAAATCTAGAGATGTGTGAGTAATATTTTTGCTCTTATGATAAGCATCAGGATACTCAAACTGGAGTTTCATTTCATGGAAAACTGGGCAGTTACAAAGAACTGAGGTGATCGAATATAGACAGTTGACAAATTGTCACTTGGACTATGCAGAGGGTTTGAAGAGTTCTTAGTGTTTCATTATAAAAAGCAATAAGTAAAAAAAAAAATGCTACTGGTGGTAGATGTTAAACCTTAAAAGATATCAATGTTAAACTAGTATCTCATAAGCCTATTGATTTGATAGGTTTTATAGAAAATTAATTCAGGCCTCAAGAACTAAGGTAGTCTGAGTTCAGAGTTGTATTTTTTCATAAATCAAAGCAACACAGAGGATGAGGGGCCAAAGGGAGACTTCACTCACTGTGCATGAATCCACTTATACTTGAGATGGAGGTTAGCCTTCAACTATGGTGTATTCTTGTGTCAGCTGGATGACCTGTTGTCTGAGGTGATTCAATACTTTTTTTTAAGTAAGTTACAGCAGTGTCTGAATTCATGTTCTTACTGGTCTAGATGATGTTGTCTGTCTTTGGTCACTCAGATAATATTTATCTCAGAAAGGGAAAAAACCCAAACCAAAAGAATTGTCATTTCTACCACCTGGATAGTTTTCTGGTATTTCCCTTATAGTATGCTGTCAGTTGCTGGGATAAGGCCAAAACTGTCGTTTGCTCCTCAGAAGAAGACTTCTGAAATTTGAAGGCAAGCACTGAGGGACTGAAAAGCTAATTTCAAACTGGAAGTTACCTAAATATGTTGCTAAGAGTGGAGATAACTGTACTCAGAGATCAAGAATGGTTCTTTATCTATCTGTGCAAAATCCTGTACAGTGCTACCATGCTTTATGGACTCCAGAGCAGAGGATGAGAAGTGTGAGTAGGTGTGGAGCTCTGGATATTTCTGAATGGTGTCAGGGAGGGTAAAGAGACACAGCACTTCTCCTTAGCTGTAGTCTCAAGTAGGTATCTTTTAGTGGTCAAGGTTATTATATCCAGTGCATTCCACCAAAATGCCCATCTCTGAACTTTCAAAGCTTCATTACTTCTGGAATCCTCTCAGCTGGGGAATCTACCTCTCCAAGCCGTCTTTTCTTCTAAAACTTAGTTTAGTATTGCATGATATAGAGTATGTGTAGGGCACAATGTCCATCAGGCTGAAGTATTAGATGGAGCATGGAAAAGGAAATAAATTTTACAAGAATTTGAGGAATGTTCGGTTTCTAATGCATACAAAAACCAGTGTGAAAGGTGTTGCAACTCTTCTAATTTCCACTCTCTGTCAAACCAAACCCCCTCATGTTAGTAAGTCTAGTCTTTGGAAAAAACCCTCAGCACATGAAAAAAGCATTTTGCATGCGTTAGATAAATATGCAAAAGCTAGTATTCTGTCTTTAACCATGTTAGCAGCAAACAAAGCAAAGATTAGTTTCTAATACAGGAAAAAAAGAGCCAATATGTGAAAGGACTGTGAAGCTTCTATCAGCTCTTCAATGGTTAAAAAAAATCCTTTCCAAGTATATTTTCTGATTGCTTAGGTCTTTTTTGTACTTAAATTTACAGCTACCACTTCATCATGTGTACATTTTAATGATTTGCTCTTCCAAATGATACTTATCAAATTAGCTTTTTCCAGAAAAAGAATCCATGAGATAGTCTTGCTCAATCAGTCTTATTCCTCGAATTACTTCCTTATCTATGAAAAGGCAGTTTTATGACTATTGATTACTCTTAGATAATTAAATAATGATGAAAATGCTTAATTTATTAAATTAAGTAGCTTTAGCTCATAGTGCCTTTTGATGTATGATCTTAACTCCATTAACACAGCTTTTGCTTCAATATTGAATAGAAATACTCATTTTTTATTTCTGTATTGTGCATTAGATACTAAAATGGTATAAAGCCTTTAGATTAGTAAAGGAGATTTTGCAATCAGCACTTTTAACTTTTTTAATGTGTATTGACATAAATATAGTTGATATTGAAACTGAATTTTTCAATAAAATCTTTCTAATTGTCTTTTTGTTTCATTACATTATTGGGGAGAAGATGTGAGCTGGGATTGTCCCCTTCATGAAGTGCTTGCAAGGTCTCTGTGAGAAAGGCTTACTAGAGTCTGATGTCTCTGGCAAGGAAGTATGGTGTTAAAGGGTGCTCCCTGCCAACTGTTCTGTTGCTTGGCAGGTCCTTGCCTTTCTCTCCCTGGTCATAGCTTTTGCAACTGAATACAAACTTGGAAGTCAGAAGTTCTTTCTTTACAGATAGAATATTGCTGATAAGCTTATTGGTTTTAATATGCCCACCTAAATTTCCTAGTATTGTCTTGGTGTTAGAATATTAATGATTGCAGTCTTTTTATTAAAACTTAGTCTTATTTCATTTGAAGGAGTGAATTCAAACAAAACATTGAATTTCCTTCTGGTTTAGGTTTTGGAAAAGAAGGGAAAAGAGGTAAAATAACTGTGTGGGAAAAATAAAGAATAAAATTGTGACTCCGGCAAGAAGAGAAAAGGTAATTTAAAAAGGCTACAAAAGAAAAGATAAAGGAAAGAGAAGTAATTAGATTGAATTCTCCACAATATAGATTTTCTTCTCCCTAGCATTAATGGAAATCTACTACAACTCAAATGGATGTTCTTATTTACAAATGATTTTGAATGGCTGTGTGAGTAACAGACATACTGTGCATCAGATTTGAGACGTGCGGCCCTGGAAGGGCCACAGGAGAGGAAAGCCTAAAGCCTATAATGCTGTTCCTCCTTTCTATGAGAATAAATCAGGTACTTAAAGGGAGGAATGAGAGTACTAACTACCATTTTTATAAAATAGAAATAAGTTCATGTTTTCTGTCTAATTTGTTTTAAATTACTTCTGAGTAGTCCATTGAGGAATAGAAAACAATGACGCTACTAAATGGATGAATATTTATTACTGTAGGCAGTGTATACTTGCACAAATGTATTGCTGGAGATTACAAGTTTTGATTGAAGTCTGTGGAGATACCATACTGTGAAACTAATATACTGATGATGAGGCCCAAAGGATCTCATCTCAGTTTGAGTTTTGTTACAGGGAATTCTTGAGCTTATTAAAACAAAACCACATTAACTGTTTGTACTGTGAGTCTTTTACGATGTTCTTTCTGAGTGAAGTCTTCTCTTTTGCTACTGTCCAGTTTTTCAGAAACTACCCTGTGTGAACACATTTAGCATTTGCTAACATCTTTTTGACCTTCTATCACATTTATCATGATCAGCCTACCTGACTTTTTTCCAATTGCAGGAACTGCTGTGGCTGGGATACAGTGACTTATGACATTCTTTTACTTGCACTCCCTTTTCTTTACTTTTTTCTGTTCCTTGAATAAAAGCAGAAGGTTTATGTTTGTGATACTTGTGAAAAACACTCTCTATTCCAATAACTAATTGAACCTCAAAATCATAACATCAAGGTTTATTAGTCAACACCTGGACAAATCTTAAATACTAATAGTTTGGTTAATACCATAAAATTCTATTAGGAACAGATTTATAATGTGTGTGACTGTAATGGATATGACTACAGATGGCTAAGTAGAGTGTAGACATATCTTGACTAGCTTTAATTTTTCTGTATCTCAGCTATCCAGATGCTAAGCACTGATGTATCTATCATGGCATAGAGGTAGCAAGACCTCCTAAATTATTACCAGTATGCAATCTAAATTGTACAAATCTAGTTCAGAATTTTCTGATCTGTCCTACAGTCAAAGTAATAAAGAACCACTTGACACTGAGGTCTATGGAATTTCATAAAGAAAAATGTGACTGAGTAATGAGAGGTATGCACAGGCCAAGGGACATTAAAGCTGTAGTAGTTCTGTAGTGATGTGTTTGCTCTTTTTTTGAGTACAAGTTTTTATGTTACTTAACATTTAGTTAATTATGTGTGTGAAGAGTATGTGTTAGCTACCTGTACTTCCAGCAGAAAGTATTCCCTTAATATTAGCAATATAAAAGAGAAGTGTCCAACATACTGGACAGATCTAGACACATCTTTACACACATACTCAAGAAGTGCTACTCTGCAGCAATATGGATCCAATTTGGCTGTCAGATGATTCATAAGTGAAAGTATGTCTCCAAAATATAACATAATTTCCAACAGTTTTCTCTGAAATTGCTTTAGATTTGATTAAGTTACTGCCAGAACAAAGTATATTTTCTTTGCATTAATCTTTTGAAATAAGGTTATATTTTTAATTTATTTCTAATAAGTAATACATACTGTGAATGATTGTTCTTTGTTTATAGATGACTGCTAGAGCAGCTTGAATTTTATAATAATTCATGAGAAATTAATAAGCACTCATAGTGAATAAACTTAGGGACAGTTTAATGACTATTCATCAGCAGTTCATGCACAACAAATCCAAATGTTTTTCAAAGATGTTCATAAACATAGTGCACAAGCAGCTTTAATGAACTGATAAAGAACATTAATGAACATTCATTATGAATTTCCTTTTGCTGGGAATGACATCCTCAGAGGAGATCTTAACATTTCAAATTACTTTCCTTTTAAAGAAAAGAAATGTGGATGTTTCCAAAATTGCTAGTACTTAAGATATGAGTCAAAACAAAATACAGATTAAATTTTTAATTGAGACCAGGTATAAGTTATGTTGGCATTTAAGACCATCTGCTCATCATGTTTTGTGTGAGACATCTTCAGAGATCATTTTGCAAAAAGTCTGCCAGGTTTATAAAGAGTTCTCATCTCTTAGTTTGTGGATTGGTGTGAATTTCATGATTGTCTATTTTCCACAGAACTTTTAGCTTTTCCTAGAAAATTCTGTGTGTTAAATTCTATCTTAAATGTTAGTGGAAAAAGTTGTGTTTCTTCTTGCCTATCACAGAAGCAGTGTTAAATAGAACTTCAGCACAGCAAATTAAAGTCATAAGTTCAGGTGACTCTAAATTTTCTCAATGATTCAGTTATGAGTATATCTTAAAAAAAAAAAAAAAGAAAAAAATGTTTGAAGTTAGGAGCTATATATTATTCCTCTTCATTATCATTTTGCTGTTGAAAAACAACTATATGTATATTATATTCAAATTGCATTCATAATCCAAAATAAAAAGCATGTAATTATTTGTTATTCAGTTGTCATTAAGTATTTAATTAAGTATTTAATTCTAATTGGTATACTTTGGTGAAGGATATTGTCAATGTGAAGATGAATGATATCCCTGAAAAAATATTGTGCTTTTCAGGGGCCACAAAGGATCCTCAACTGAAATGTGATTTCTGGCGCATTTCAGTTGATTGGGAGTTTTCTGTGGAAACAGGATGGCTGAAAATGTGAAAATAGTCTATGATAAATTTGAGGCCATGATCTAGACTTCTTCAAAGACAGTGACTGTGTCCAAAAACTTCCTAAGATTATAGGATAATTAAAAATGGAAGGCTTCTCAGGAGGACTGTAGCCCGAGCAGGGCCACCTATGAGGTCAGATTAGGTTACTTAGGGTTTAATTCAGTTTGGTCTTGAAAACTGCCAGTGTTTGTTTTCTGGGCAGGCTTTTCCACTACCCAGTTTTCCCTTGTATCCAGTCATCAGTTCACAAAGTTTTTCCTTTATCCAGTCATGTTGTCTCTTGCTTCATTTTCCATCATCTCTCAACTGCTCAGCATGCACTTCTGTGAGGAGTCTGCTCTGTCTCTTTCATAACCTCCTTCTAACTATTTGAATGTTCCTATTATATAGATTTTAAAAGCTTTGACCCCCATATTGGAAGAGAATAAAATATTTAATTTCAGTGTAGAAATTAACAGTATAAGGATGTATCTGATGATGCTTTGTTTTTTTTCCCACCAAAATGCAAATAAATCTTTGGTCTTGGGTAAGTTTTCTACTTGCCTGTATGGAAAAAAACCCAAAAAACTTATACCCGGAAGGGATCATTCTTACTTTTTTTGTCAGGCTAAATTGAACATGTGGTGAACAAAAAGCTGTGGTTCAGCTTTTCGGTAAAATGGACGCACACTAGACGGACTGGCTTCTCAAGAATACCATCATTTGAAAAACTGGTCTTTTGTGTAGTGCATATCTCAAATTTGGAGAGGTCAGATCAATAATATAATAACTGTTCACTTTTAATTTCACCTAGAAGGTCCTGAGTATCTACCACAAAGTGTCGCCTGCCATACATACTGTTTTTAGTATTTGGCACTGTGCCTGCAATCCTGCAATACAACACATCAAGAAGAATTTTGCCCTGAATTGTGGAACAAATTAGAGGTAGACAGGCATTTAAAAACAGATTTGATTTGCTGTATTTTGCAAGTTTTCTGAGGCAAAGTGATAAACCATAGCAGCTTGAAGTAATGTGATGAGAGCACTCTTATCACTCCGCATATGCTTAACACTGTTTCACTGTCATGCTGCCCTTAAGAAATGTTTACAAGAAAGAAAAAAACTATCAGCTTGATACAGATTTGTAACATCAGAAATGCTGAATCATGGATCCAAATAAGATGTGTATAAAACCATTAGATGTTGAATGAATTAATTGTATAATACCTTGAAAATCCACAGGTTGCTATTTTTCCCACTGATGCCTATATGAAAACGTAAGTATTGGACTGGGTTTTGTTGAATTTTTTTTTTTTTTATTTTTTTCCAGAGCTAAAACTGAAGATTTTTAAAAAAATAATTCTTAATCAAAACAGTGTTTACTGAACTTTCCATTTTCACCCATCTTGTAGTGTAAGATTTAAGTTTTGATGGAGAGTTTTGATAACAAAACCCATAAAATTTGAGAAGGAAAATAGGAAGTAACTTAATGAGTGAAAGGAAAACAACATTTAAACCACAGTCTTTATTCTCCAAGACCAAAGTGCTTAACAGTGAGCTTGTTTAAGGAACACTAAATATGTATGGGGCAGAGATGAAAAGACACAATAAAACTACATAGAAAGAAATCTTGAGATGAATTCCTTGAACATACAAAACTTCATAGACACAAAGAGTCATACTTCAGCATAACCAATGCTAATAATTTATGTTAAAAAAATCCCACACAAAGATGGTGGTATTCAAGTCTGCATTTTTGGATGGGGATTAGAGATGAATCTGATTGATTCTAATCTGATTAGAAATTATCACATCAGTCAAGTCCTTTGGAAAGGGAGCCTCAATAAATTCAATACTTTATATTTTTCAGAGCTGAAGAATATGCAATATAATATAATTGAAATCATAGAACTCCTTTACATTTTTCATCATAGGAGTAAATTTATTAAGAGCTGGTAGCAACAGACAGCTTTCTTTGAGATATGATGAAACTACACAAAGGTAACAAAACCTCCAGGTGAAAATGCAGTAAAATAGAATAAGCTCTTATCAAAATAGGATTGGCAGCCTTTATTTTTTGGGGTGTGAGAAATATATGATAAGTGCTTCTTAAAAATAAATCCACATACAACATTCACAGGGCGAGATTGTGGGCTTTTTGATAATCTCACAGGGGGATTAGTGAAAATCCCTGTAGGCTGAAAAAATTAGCCCTCCTCAAAGGTGATGTGCGAGAAGAAAGAAAAAGTAAAGTAGCACATCCCAAGGAGAAAGAAAGAAAGAATGGTTGCAACAAAAGTCTGTCCTTAGACAGGACTTAGAGGACATACTTTAAAAAGATGTCTTTCAAAGTAAAAAAAAAATACAAAAATTAAAAATTAAAAATCAGATATATGCCTCTCTGGGCCAAAACAGTGCATCCTAATGTTTTCAGTTTCTAGTTATTAATTAAATCTTGGGGCATTATCAATTTGGTATAAATTTCCTAAATTTCAAACACAGATTTTGTGAGATTTTCTTCACTATTCATCAGTTAAATGCAAATATACTTTGTCTTTACAATATATTTTTTTAGTAGTTAACTTGCCTTCCTTGTCTCTTAGACTGTTTTTTTTTTTCCTGTTACTATACACCGAAAGCTGGAGTAAACCACAGGGCATTGACTGGAATCTGGGTAAGCAGAAATGAACGGCTGGCAAAAGAAACTTTATTTCTTCCACATCTTTATTCCCTAATAAAACAGGAAAGTTCTCAGTGAGTTCTTATTTAGGGAATGCCATTGCATGGTTGATATTCTTTCCAACTGTGTGCTCTAGAGATAATAAGTGAGCCTCAAGTGAGCCTCTAATGATGGCTAGACCTTTTATTCTATCGATTGCCTCATCCCATGAGTTCACTTTCTTGATCTCAAATGTCCTTATAGCTGCTTTATTGCAAAAGTGAGGGAGTGTCCTTTTGCTTTCTCTTAGCATCCAGACTGCCAGATTTTCTAGTTGAGAGCATGTTGCAACCTCTGATATATACAGACATTCTCACTTCATTTGGCTTGTTGAATAATTCTTTGCCATATGCTGAAGCTTTAGCGGAAGTTGAAGGAAGTTGGAAGAGTGTTCTTTGAGGAGATAGGAGATGCTGGAACAGATGCCCTGAGAGTGATGACTGAGTGCACTAGTTGTTGATCAGTTTCCAAAATAATTTAGCCTCTTGTTCTGTAAGTGTGCCTTTATCTTCAGAAGAGAGTTCAGGGATACGAAAGCAATTTATTCGTTCACTGATCACATCATTAAATCTGTACATTTTCAGTCTTTCTTAATATATTTAAAGTATGCAAGATACAAATGTAGAGCAGTAAATGAATGAGCACTAATAATTGTGAGCAATTGCTATGTCTTAGTAAACTGAAAGGAACACAGTTTGTGCTGGTGAAGTCCATTTGAAGGAACACTTTGTCTTGCACAGAAAACACTCTATGATTAGATCTTTAAAGGTTTCTAATAAAGCCTTTTTCTAACATTGATAAAAATATTGAATTCTTTAATCATGGTTGCATGGGGTTTTTTTTCCATTGAGGGGTGCATAAGTATAATCCCAGAGTTCTGTAAATGCACTTCAGCGTACGATTTTGCTATTTCCTACAAATAACCTGTGGCTAGAACTGCAAATGCCCCTTGTTTCCTCTCAAGGTTATGTATTATCAGGTTTCTAGGGAAAAATAAAAAGGAAAACAACAAAAGCACAATGGCATTGCTCTCAGAAAGCCATCATTCATTCTCCTTGAACAAGCAATGCCAAAATATTGTAAAATCACTTCTTTGGGTTTTTTTTTTCTCTTTTAAAATCATTAAGAAGGGTGGACTATGAGTTTGTAAGCTGATTGGAGGAACTATTCACACATTCATGACATTCTTGTCCTGTACTAATAGGCCCTGGAGAAGCAGTAAGCAAATCCAGGAATGTTTGATGCGATGTCAGTGCTCTTGAAATGAATCAGAACTTTGATCTAAACCCTGAGCCTTTAACAGGAACTATAAAATGACATGCTGAAGGGATGTTGTATAATTTCTCTAGCCATCATACAATATTGCTGGTATTCACATATATGTATTAGTGACATTACAAGCAGTTAATATATCAATGAGCTGATAATAGCTATGGACTTTCTTAAGACTTGGCCTTACCCTACAGTACAGAATGCTTCATGGTGCTGAGGACTGGCTTCTGACTTCTCTTACCTGCAGTTCCTGACACTGCTTGACTGGTTGGGAGCTTTCAGCAGAGTCAAGGTGTTCTTTAGACTAAATCATCGAGCAATATTGCTAGTATATTCTAGCTGCTTTTTGCTTTGTTCACTAAAGAGATGTGAATGTAATCCATTCTGTAATGATGTGTTTGAAGTCCTTCTTCTAGAGCTAGCTGTTTGGTCTGTCCAAGATACATGACCGTTAGCTAATCTTGTTTTGATTTAGTACTTCCCATGCATTTGCCAAGTTGGTAGGGATAAAACTTTTGTTTTGCAATCTAAGGATGATATCCCCTTCCTCTTCCTCACACCATTTTTCATCAGCCATGAAAATCTTTGACTTACTAACCCCTGAAGTATTAGCCCCTGAAGAACATAGCCAGCCCGTCCCTTCAGTCAGCAGAGGAGAAAGCCAGGACATTCCCAACCCCCCTACAGTGGAGAAGACCTCCAGTGTGACCAACGCATGTAAGGAGGGGGCTATTCCACTTTAGACTCTGAAAAATAGATCTCTGAATGTAAAAATAATTTAGCTCTCTAAATCATTAGACATCTTAATTAGAAGTTGCAAAGTGTTCCCACATTTCTATTCAAATATGGCTTGATCCTTTTGCTTGGAGACCAGTTATAGGAATCAGTGTTTCGTTTTTTTAAATTGTGTCATTAAATTTTTCTTCTCATAACTGAGTCTGGT
The DNA here is from genome assembly GCA_013397565.1 of Ptilonorhynchus violaceus. Classification (NCBI taxonomy): domain Eukaryota; kingdom Metazoa; phylum Chordata; class Aves; order Passeriformes; family Ptilonorhynchidae; genus Ptilonorhynchus; species Ptilonorhynchus violaceus. The sequence goes on along the minus strand of VZRJ01009426.1, from coordinate 17,309 downwards.
GACATAGAGGTTAATTAATGTTAATTCTGATGAGCTTTCATAGATACAGATACCTGTCCACAAAGAAAGGGACTGATGCCACCACATCATCCCATGTGGCTCCCAGAACTTACCAGATAATGAAGTCAGAGTTCCTACTGACCTGTTAGGCAAACATAGAGGTCGGAAAAGTGTTCAATCAAAAAATGCAGCACTCAACCAGTCACCCTCTGCCTTCTTTTCTTTATGGCACATGAGTTTAAATGAGGTTTTTCACCATTCTACTTTTCCTGCAGTTGCATGTCAACTTTGTGCTTTTGCTACTCAAGAAAGCAGCAAACATATTTCTTTCTCACAAGTGAGCATATCAACCTACTTACTTGAAATTTTTTCTACGACAGCAGAAGGCTGTGGAATTTATGCACAGGACTTTGCAACAGCCCTGTTTTCTTAAGTTATTTTTCCTACTAGCTGTACTTATTATTGCCTGGGTTTTTTACAGGGTATATAAAATAACTTTTTTTTTGTCAAGTGATTGTCACTTCTAAAGCACCCAATGTAGTAAAATGTAAGTGCTGTATTTCTTGTGGATTTACAGAGTTTCATCCTTTCTGCTTTTGGTACAAGCCAACAAGGACTTCTTGCCTGGGATGTGGTTTTAAAAGAGTGGATTATTCTTTTGAAAAGCTTTGATCATTGCAGTCATATTGTTGAACCTTTTATCTCGCTGGTACATTGATTTTAGCCAAAGATTGCCTTTCATGAAACTCTGAACTTTAAAAGCACCTCAGTTTCAAGGAAAAAATATTCTGTGAAAGATCTGAAGGCTCAGGTTTGATCTTTTTATGTGCATATTACTTCTGCCTTATTGTCTGTGGGACAGTTGTATAATGCTTGTATTTCTAAAGTGTGAATTATTCACTACCAGTATGGAAAAAATGTTAGAATTTAAAAGTGTATGTAAATAATCACTTAATTCTGACTTTCAGTTGTGAAAGTTCTTTTTGTTAATTAGTTAATTGAGCAAACGATCTATGTCTTGATGTTATTGAAACATGATTCAAGGGGTGACTGTGTATCATATGTAATCTTAAATTGTTTTTCTTAATGTCTACTATTTGGTATTCTCTAGAAGTTTCTCAACTGGACTACATAAAACACCTTGTACAATTTTTAAAATGTGTTGAAAGAGATGCAAAGAAATCTACATTTGCCTGGAAAACAGGGCAAAGAAAGATTTGAAGTGTGTGTCACAAGTGTTATAACTATAATGCATAATTTCTAGTATAAGTGGGATATTAACTGAATAGACACAAGATAATTTTCTGGTACTGTCTAGCTATTAGTCTTACTATGTTAATTCTAGCAGAGCATAAAATGGCAGTAGAAAGCCTTCATATTAATTTTTCTCTCCAAACAAAATAAATCTGAAACAAGTTGTTCTGCAAAGGCACTGCAGGATTGCAACTGCAAGATGAGGTCTGGCAACCTCATCTGAACAGCCAGCAAGGAAAGAAAATATCTGTGTTTAAGTAGGCAATGCTCTAACTCAAGGTCAGTCTGTTCTCCCAGAGCACTCCTGTATTGACATCTATATTCCCTCTGAAAACTGTATCTCAGAAGTCTTCATTTTAGGAAATATTCCCAAATGGTAGCTGAATGTGAGAAGTATATAGAGCTTTCTGGAGCACTGGAACTTTAGAGCCTATTCCACAGTATGTACAAATGAATGTCTTGATTTGATATTTATGTTCATATTCTTGAGATTTTCTTTTCTGAGAGTGTCTTACATCTTGTGTGTTTATTCATGTCTAGAATTAAAGGAAAGGGATACAATATTGCTTTACATTTCAGTTGTATAAGGTTCACTTAGTAATGCTGGACATGAACAGTTTGAACAGAGGGAAAAATAAAACTTTACAATACATTTAAGTCTTGCTTTTAAGCTGTGTCAATTTCTTCTTTAGAATTAATATATAGGAATGAAGATAAATTTTACCTATCTTAATTGGATAAGAAGCTATTAAAAAATGCATGATTCCAACTACAGTTGAGACATCAATTTGTTCCATTATCTTTGAACAGTTTGTGGGACTAAAATATGGGTAGCAGTTGACAGGAGAAGGATCATCTATCTTCTAATAGTAAAAAAAAATTTAAATGCACCAAAAGATTTTTTTAAAAAATTTGCAGCTGATATTCTCCTTTTTTTGGTGGAACAGTAAAAATCAGTTTTAATTCATTTATGAAGGCAGTAATAACCTTATTTGAGTGTTCCCACTCAACTAGCTCTTTAAAAAGTGGCTCTCACAATTACAACATACTCCTCAAAGACTGAAGTACTGGTTGTATTGTATGTTGACTCTGTTCAGTTAAAGAAGTTTCAAAAGCTGCTAAACAGCGTGTGCTTCTCCAACTCGTTCTTTATCTCTGAGTACATTTGTTTGCCTACGACACTTAATGTGAGGCTCAACGACCCTGGTTTTGTCAAGAGGTATTCCAGTGTTCACTAGTGTTTTTCTGGGACTTGTTTGTTTGTCTACATTCCTTACTTATTTTACATTCATATTTGCAGGTTTGTTTTCTGTTCATTATATTTGTAACAAATGCATTCATTTCTGCAAATACGGAAATATGGGGTGTAGATTAGTTTGTTGGATTGTGGTTTTAGGCTTTAGTTGTTTAACAAAATAAAGCCTTTTAACTCTGTGAAAGCCCATGAACATATGAAGTCTCTGGCAAGCTCATGTTAAATAATTTTCCCGTCATAGGATTTTGCCTGTTAATGTGCCAGCATTTAATTTCTTTTTAGTTACAGAATCACAGACTATTCTGAGTTGGTATCATGGAGTCCAACTCTAGAGTGAATGGGCCACATGGGGATCAAACCTTCAACTGCAGCATTATGAGCACCATTTGATAACCAACTCAGCTAAATGCTGTTTAGTCCTATAGACAACTTTGTTTAGCTGAGATGCACTAAATCTAGGAATCAAGCATACATTTCAAGCCAGTCTTGTAAGCAAACTCAGTTATATAAACAGTAGAGATATGAAAGATTTTCTATAGAAATTAATCTCACTTCCTTAGAACCCTATCTTCAGATGGGTGGGATAGCACTCCTGGAGATGCTATGATAGGTGCATATCTTGTGATAGAAGCAACAGCTATTCTGTATTTGGGGTGTGTGCCCTAATCCACATTCAGTTTGCAGAGCCAAATTCCTAATTTCCAAAACTATAAGACAGGTGTCTCCTATAGAACTTTAATAGTTATTTTTCTCTGCTTAGCCTAAGAGGTAGCGTATTCACTAACTCTCAGCCTAAAGTGCCACACAGTTAATCTTTCCCCACAATAACTCATAGTCAGCATGCAGATGAACAAGAATGTTAAAAAAAGTTTAAAAGTGTTACAAAAACTTTGAATGTTAAAAAAAATAAATCTGCACTGCAGATATTATTGAACTGTGTTGTGGTGCGCACTCGGCTAGCGATGGTAAATTGCTGCAACCTTCCCGAAAGCGTCCTGTCCAGTGGTGCTTCAGCGGAGCGTGCGGTGACCGGTGGAATAGGGATGCCACCTTCACCTCTCGGAGGTTTCCCGGGGATCGCAGCTGACNAAGAGGGAGGAGAAAAGGCGGGGTTACAATACATAAACCAATGAGGGTAGACGAGGGGAGGAGCAGGGGAACGAAGCCAATGGGGTATTGAGTGAGGGAGAAGTCTCTAGAACTAAACCATATAAGGAAACATAGATTGACAGGGGACCGTACCACTGAAGGGCCTGGAGGGGAGAGACCCTCCTCATTGCCACATCTTAGGGGGAGATTTTAGACCTTGACCTTGGAGCCTTTACATACACAGCACCTGGGCTCTCTGGCCCCACCTGGGCTCCCTGGCCCACAACTCCTGGGCTCTCTGGCCCACAACATCAGGGCCCTATGGCCCCACTGGCTCCTCGGTTGCTTCTGTGGCTGGTCCTACCTCCGCAGCCTCTCCTGCTGCGGGCCGAGCCACCCTCACAGAACTGTATTAAGATTCAAAATGCTGACGCCAGACTTGGAGAAAGATGTGAAGTAGCTAGGTGTAATGAAGTGGAGGCAATGTTTTGCTGCTTTTTTGATACCTTATTTGTTAGTAGTGAAACATTTCAATTTGTTCTAGTCAGAGTTTCTCACTCTAATTCTCTCAGTAGTAATTCCGAACATGTTAGATTTTGTTGTTTGGCGACTTCTGAATGCTCAATATTTCCCTTCTTACTAGACACAAATGTATGGGGCAGGAAGAAGATAAGTCTATAGAGCATTTTTATTACTGCTCAGCACAGTGCATGTAGGTGCTGTGAAAAGGTGTGAGTGCTGTGCATTCTCATTACCCTTGGCCTCAGCCTGATTCATGCAGACTGTGACCTTTTCACCTTCATAAAATATTTGTAAGAGTTTTTATTGTGTACTCAAGATTTTTAGACCAGTTATTTCTGGAAAGCACTGTCAGAACATAAGCTTCCCATACCCTAAACCCACCCATTAGATTCTGCTGCTGCTAAAAGTCTGAAGCAGTCTGAACCTGGACACCTATGGAGAGCTGAGTGAAGCTAATATCCCCAACTGGTGAGAAGCCAGCTCCTGAAGCAATGCTGAACAGATCTCCTGGTGATCATGGTGAAGAGGGCAAGCTCCTTGCACCTCTGATCTGGGAATGCACCTGGACTCCATGGTGTTTCCTGAACAGATGAATGGGGTGAAAGGGATCAGAGTCATAGTGTAGGGAAGCTCATCCCCACAGCTTTCCTGTCTCCTCACATCTGCTTAACACTAATGTGCAAACATGTCCATTTTCTTTCTACCTTGAGAACAGGGATGGTTCTTCAAAGGACTCCTTTGCAAGGAGATAAATGGGAATTTTAAGTGTGAATTCTTAAAAAGCTTTTTGTAATTTTATTGACAGCACACTCCTGGAACATCTTTGAAAATACAGCTGTATTCTCTTCAAGCATAATTAGAGAACCAATTTTTGAAACAAGGATATTTTGAGGGGGGAATGGGGACTCAAAGAGTTTTTTCTTTAATTTCTTACAATTGTTAGGGATTTTATTTTTAAAAAATCCTTCTACAACCATCACTATCACACCATACTGTTTATATTTTGGCTTTCTGGAGGTTTTAAAACTCTTTGATGTGAAGGTTTTCTTGTAATTGAATGTGTGTACACAGTATATACTGAAAGAAATTCTTACTGTGCGTACAAAGGAACTGCACTTTTAAGCATTTCTTGCGTGAGAGAACTAGGACTGCTATGTTATTCAGAGTTGCACTACCAAATCAATGAAATCTCCATCACAATTCTAAGCAAATCTTGAACCCAGACAAGTAACAAGACTAAAGCCCAGTAAGAAAATACCCTAAGTGGAAAAGTTCTACTGCTGTTGAAATGTTAACAGTAGAAAAAGTTACAGATCATGAATTTGTTTGTCTTGACAAGCAACTGCTGCCAATAAAAACAAGACAGAAAAGCAGTGCTTTGACTGGCTGAAGCTGACCTCTGTCAGTTACTTTGCCAGAGGAAAATAGGCAAGATGTCATTGTGATTATGAATAGGCTCATAAATACTCGAAGCTCCACCTTGTATTTTGGAATACTCAGATTTCAAACACATATGAATTAGTTTGGTAAAATTGAGTTATGCTGATTTGTTGGCAAAGGAGTTGATTATTATATTATGCAAAACCACTAAAGTAAATGTATCTGTCTTTCTGTTTTTGGAGTTCCTCAAAAGGTTAAACGTTATACTGTGATGACAGCAGCTGGGGAGACAAGCTTAAATTTGTGCACAGTATACCATCTCAGCTCTGATCACACATTTATGCTACTGCAGGGTATAAGGCATCAGGTCTACATACAGCTACATTGTGTGGCTCTGGGAACACTTGCCCAGTCATCTGGTACTTCAGCGGAGTTCATCAAAGCTGTTATCTCTATGTATGAGGAAAGAAGGAAGAGCAAAGCTGAAAGCAATGGGAAGCGTGTCACTGAGTTTGTCTACATCACACCATCCATGTGAACTCAGCGTGCCAAGAGTCCCAGGGAAGTGGGCAAGGAGGCAGAGTCTTTTTACCTCTCCACAGAGGGTGCTACTGCCTGCAGGAGAGGTTGAACTACTGAGGAGGGGATTAACCCTCACAGTGTGAGGATATTTGGATCAGAATAGCAGCAGGTTAGGCTATTGCGTCAGGCATGTGGGGAGTGAATGAGAGTCTCTTTGCCAGAGTACAATAGAAAAAAAATTGTTTGGAAGGTTACAAGAATTTTGCAGTGTTAAAAGCCGAAAAATATAACTGTTATTCACCAGTAAAGAAACTCTGTGCAGAGTACAGCTTGTCTTATTTTTAAAGAATTTTGTAACACACCAGTGGGGTGATTAATGTGCAGCTTTTGGCAGGATATGAAGGGCTTTGAGTTTTAACAATTTGCAAAGAAAATCTGATGTGCTTAAACAGTTATGAAATACAAGTCAATGTCAACAGTCTTTAACAACACAGTATGACTTAGACAAAAATTATTTAAAATAACACTGCAATGCAAATGGGTCTTAATGGTATTTTTGTTCTGAAAACTGCCTACTGCGTTATGCATATGCAGGCATATATGTTTACAAAAAACTCCCAACAGACTAAGCAACTACCTCCTTACACTATGGGAAAAAGAAGAGAGGTATAAGAATATGCTGATAATAAAGAAGAGGATTTGTTAGGAGCTTTAGGAGCTTTACTGAATTTTAAACATATGGCATAAAACTTTCCAAATAAATTTTAGTTTTCTATCAAGCCTTCTAGAAAACTAGTATAGTGCCTGAAATAGAGGGATAGTCTGATTCTCCAGTCAATTCTGCAGCACTAAAAGTAGAAACAAAAACTAAGGGAGCTAAAGATCCCCAAGTTTCTTGTTTCCTTTGCTGCAAATACCAAATAGAATAGCAAAAATTTGCTAAATGAAAGTGGTGAAGTAGATTATGACATTTCTGAAAATCAGATGCAAAACGTGTGTATATTTGCTAGCTGTCAGTGAACCATATACTTACTAAATACTTACTATGCACGCATACATACATACATTGCTGTAAATAGTAGATAGTATGGTACAGTCCTTCTTTTCCTAAACTGACTTGGAACCTTATATTTGGAATTAATGCAAGACCCCCACATACAACAAGGAGGCTTGTTAAACATATGTCACCTTGGAAAAGGTTAAGTCTTAGAGATACTTTGCTATATCTTCTTCAGTTTCTGTGTTAATTCAGGAAGACTACTGTGGAGACAATAAGAAATGAAGAATCACGCTCAGGTTATGAATATTCTGATTCCTGCCTTGATGTATGCACTGCTGATTACTTCCTACAGATGCAGCAATTCACGTGTTACCACTTTCCAATGTACAAGGGCATATAAAAGGGAGCCAAGAAAAATCTGGAGAAACCTGGAACTAATTGAAAAGGACCATCACTTTTCATAAAAATCTCTTCATATCTTCCTAGCTGTTATAAGATGTTAATCTCTTAAGAACAAAGGTTGTTATAATTTTAACTTGCTCAAATTAATAATATTTATTGTATTACATAATCCGATATGATAGAGAACAGCATAGGAACCCTGAATTTGAGTTATGCTTTTTTCAAGGATCATGATGTTATTTAGGGCTTTTCCACATCTTTTAACTCAGGATCAATTAATACTATTAAACTGGAATGGTTAATGTCTGGGACAGTAGAAGAGCATGAGCATTTATTTGTTGCTCTTCTTCCTCCAAATTTTTAGAATATTTCTGGGATTTTTTTAATTTTGATTTTTCCTCCTAATAACTTAGATGTAGTATTTACTGGATAATAGATATTGAGCTACAATTCTAAGAAACACTAACTTTTTAATTTTTTTTTCTTTTTGCCTTTGTCCCAAATAATTAAAGATATGAGTTCATTGATATAGCTTTTGGAAATCCCTTGAATATTCAACTATTTCCAATATTATGCTGATGTAGGATTTCATTTAGACCATTGTCATTTGGAGGTTTTAAAAGACTAGCATATATCTGAGATGTTACCCATCTGTTCACATAAAAATGTCACCCGTGTATTTTTGTATGAGGGAGAATATCTGTGGAAGAGTTGTGTTCCCTGGCAAGTGATTGGTAGGCAAAGGATATCTGAACTGAAGAACAGTAAATGGAAAAAAATGTATATGGGAAAGACTAAGAGCAAATGCACAAAGGGTGAAGAGGGAGCACAGTTATCTCTGAGGATGAGAGGAATAGATATATGGGTATATAACTACCTAAAAACATTAAAAAATTACAGACATAGCATATTCACAGGGAGAAACAAAATATTCACTTTCAGTCTGTATTTTTTTCTACAGAATTTTTTTCTGTTTATTGGGTTTTTTCCACGGTCATAATAGCTAAAATGATGAAGAGGGTTAAAAAACACAATATCAATATTCATGTAGATGTAAACATTTTGTTTCCATGAAAAATGCAGTAGATGTATCAGCAGATGTGCTGAAGGGCTTAAGGCTTTTAAAGAAAATTATATAAGTAACTTGATTTTGAATGAAATTTAAGATTCTGGAGATCAATATAAGCCCTTGTATCTTCAAAAATGATAAAAATAAGCATATTGGAACTTCTAATATGTGACCTGTAAGGCTGATTTTCAGAAATAATGAGTTGAGTTTTTCCAGCTTCCCTTGAGTTTATCCGTCACTCATCACAGAGCTGAATTTGATAGCAGAATACGGATGGGCAGAGAAAAAGGACAGACACAAAATAAAAATCCTAGAATAGATCCCAAAACTGAATAATCATGTGCTTTTCTAAAACTAAATATTATTATCTTACTTGGTCAATTTCTTTCGTTCCTCCACATATCCATTGGTAGTCTATGATTCTAGCAGGAGGGAGAAGTAATATATCAGATGAGAACAGGGAGAAGAAATTTTTGTCAGATACAGCTGGATTCATGAAATAGAATCTGTGTGTCTGAACAGAAGAGTAATTTTATGAGTGACATCTACCCTGGGCTGTCTTGTCTGACATGACAGAAACTGTAGAAGGAGATATGTGAAAAGATACGACTGAAACATCAGGCCATGTAAATGTCATAGTGGTTATGCATCACACATTCCATCCTGGGAAATTAAAAGGTTAATGACAATCCCTGTTTTCCCAAACAATACACTTTCCAATTTTTAAATGTTTTGTCAGCAAAGGGAAAACAATGTCTAGGGGAACATGGGAAAAAACATAAACCCCTCTAACATCTGTTCTGATTTTTACTCACAAAAAAAGCCCAGAAAGATGAAACGGATTTGAGAATGTTTGCTGGGTGTGCTCTACTATGGCTCAACCTCAAGGGCACAATAAACTTAGAACAAGTGCTTAGAAACAGATCAAAGATCCAATGAATTATTTTGCATTTTTAACCTCTGACCAAAACACCATATCCTGAATACTGTTGCTGTTAATTGGAGAGCTTAAAAGATAAGTAGCATACAGGGACAATCATTGCCATAGGAAAGTAAAACTGTGTGATTAATTATGGCATATTCCCTTGTCTATTCAATATGTTTATGTAAAACTTTTTTTATTCTTTCAGCAATAATATTAGAACTTTTCCCCTATTGAGTAATATTTAAATTCATGCATATGCAAATAAAAAAGGTGAGAATATGCATATATCTGTGTGAGCTTATTGCTACCTACGTAAAAAAATTAAACAGAAATCTCAGTGAAAGTTTTTCAATTATATTTTTCACAGCTTAATGGCAAAAGCCAAATTTATTTTTAAATCTAGGTCCATTTTGAAGAGATCAATACTTAAGCAACTCCATTTTCAATTTACACATTGGTTTATAACCCAATGATACTTCTTTAAAGTTCATAGATAAGTCAACATGTTCTTTTCAGTCTGTCTTGAATATTAAAATGGCTCTGGAGCAAGTTGGTTGTCTGTTAAGTGTGGATGATCAAATCATTTGTATAAATTAATACAAAATACTTTAAATTATGTCTATTCAGTTTGATAATATTTTTTGCTATTTTCTCATGTTTTCGTGACTAGTTACCAAAACATGTGAAATTCATTTAATGGTATAACAAACTTAACAAAACAGGATAAAAAGTATAACTAAGTTTCAATTCCATGAACTGAAATTGAAATTCATATCGGTTCAGCACATTTCAACAACTGAGTGCTACTGAATAGTGGATAAATGTTTTTATTTGCATCTATAATTGTTTCCCTAAACAATAACAGTAATGCTACTTTATACATGTGAAAATCATAGGATATGAATATGACTGAAGTAAATAGGCTTTTGTAATTTAAATTAATAACCTTAAATCCTGTATTTTATATATTGACAGTCTGTGTCTCTGACCAGATTGCTTCTCCTTCTATTGGTTCAACCATATGCTCACTGAAGTGGAACTAAAAACTTGAAATTCACTCAAAATTACAGGATGCATTTATAAGCATTTAGCTGGAAGTAAAACAGGGTTATGATCTACAAAAATCTACGTTTTACCCTGTTACTGGGTTTAAAGAGAAATGCATAAAGGTAGAAGATGATTCCTTTTAAAGTTAATTGTGGTCTTCTTTGTTTTTATTAAAAGGAAAGCATCTTGATTGTCACACCTGGCTATATGAGCCATAGTTTTAGATTTGAAAGAAAGTCTGATCATAGATACATTTAGGTTCAAAGCATGACTTCTATGTGTATATTTTTCTTTTCTAAACCTTTTGATCTTACATTTTACTAAATGTGGTGATGGGCATTTATACCTGTTAGTTTGATCTTTCATGGCAAATATAACAATTTTAGAATTTGCAGTCAAATTGTGCAACAAAAAAAGACTAATACTCAGAGACTGACCTTTATTAATTATCTGTAATTTGTCAGCTGACACCTTAGGGTTTGGTTTGTTGGTTTGAGCGTTTTTTTGTTAAATGAAGAAGTCTTACTTACCATAATCAGTAGCAATTAAAAGAATTACATATGGTATTTTTTTCTTTTTAACATAAGGTCAAGAAAAAAAGGTGATGCCATTTCATTAAAATGTAAATATGTCAACTGAAATCTAGATAACAGCATATTAATGATTTAATTAACAGAATGAAACCTTCCTGAAAGAAAAGGGAAGATTCAATAATACCAGTCTGAGCACAGGTAATAACTGATTTCAATGGAGAAATAGTTTCTTCAGTGAAAAAGCCTTTTCATAAAATCATGAGCTTGAATATATAATGGTTTGTCTTTAGTGAATATATTCATAGGAAAATAAAAGGCTGAATAAAATTTAAAGAAAGCTATCAGCTGTATCACAATTTCAGGTTAGGCAATTTAGATTTACTTCAACAGCTTTTCTAAATAAAGCTTTGATATGTTTCATGAAAGAAAAGTGCAATTTGCTATTACATTGGCCTATTTACGTAAGTTTTGAGAGGAATAACTGTTCTCGGTAAAAAAGTAAGCACTTGCACTCTATATAGCTCTGAACATTAATGATTATGTGCCAAATACATCCAGCAAATCCATTTCTCTTCTGTAATTCCACTAGAGTTGCTGTTGTTAACCTCAGAGATGAATTTAGGTCTCTGTGCTTCGAGACTAATGGCTAAAACTATAAGAGATGCTAGTCCTCCAACACCAATATTAAGCATATCAATTTAATATGCAGGTCCTCAAAACATTTGTCTCTTTGTCTTTTAATTCTGGAGTCATCCATAGCACACAGGCAAAGATTTTACACTTTTTGTTGGTAAAATTAACCTGTGTGTTTCAGAACATCTCTTCAACTGCTTAAGCATTCACACTGCTTAATTGGTCAGGTTGTACAATAGCAGTTACCAATAGATGTTGCATCAACAAGAGAGGATATGGGAGTTCAAATTATTCATTGCTTGAAAAACCTGAGTATTTCCTCTTACAGTATAGAACAATATGTTAAACATCATCTATAATGCATTCTGGACATTTAATTTATCTTGTTGAATAGTAAATAGCTGTTTTAAATGAGGTAGTCTTACTACATAATTTGCTTTGTCATGATTTTTGGAGTCCATTAATAAAATAACAGGGAAAAAACCCCAGAATTCTAGGGAAATCTTCTCACTTGCCACTGTAGTAGCGAGGTCCCAAGTAAACCTATGGATGAAGAATTTTCCTTGGAAATACAGAGATATATTTGGCCTATGTTGGTTTGAGGTTAGGCAGCCACTGAGTGGCAATTTAAAGGACAGTGAGCCTGTGTGAGGCATGAGAGAAGACTGACAGGGGGCTTTCTGAAGTATCCCTTCATTTACTTTAGCAATATTAATATCTTGAAAACTGCTCTATTTAGAGGAATCAAAAATCCTACTGTATAGGGAAAAAAAACACATTTTGTGCATTAGAACTCTATTTCCCTCTCATAATTTTGAAGGATGATCATGGCTAGAGCAATGGTAAAAACGGAATTTATTTACAGTGCCAGTGAGTAAGTCACTTCCAGCTAAATTCCTGGTCAGTCCTATGAAAACAAAATTCAGCCAGACCAGTGTTCAAACACTGAATATTTTATTTGGCTCTTCAGTGTTATGCTCAAACACACAGAGACTCAACACTTAAGAAATAATAATCTTCCAATGGTACAAATGTTCCTAAACAAATTATCCTGTCAGATCAACGGATGCACACCTTCATTAGTCTAAAATAAGAATATTTTTTCAAGTATTGTATGGCTACTCCTTATGAAGCTACCACACAGCAGGATTGCTGGCTCATGGCTGTGGCTAGATTCTAGTAGTATCTGCTCATGAAGGTTGGGTCTTCTAGTGATGATGTCTTAATAGTAGCCACTAAAGTTATGTAAATATCTTAGTCTTTTTTAATCAGCACTGAATAAAGAGATAATTTTTAAATTAACAGTAAAGCTTTATTGCATGTATGTAAGTTCACCAAAATTGTCAGTCATGGGGTTTCTAAAGACTGCTCATTTCTAACATAACTATTTTAGAAGAGTATTATTCCAATTGTTCATCTCTCAATATGCAGAGATTATTATTTAATACATTTCAGTCAAGTTGTGGAAAGAGCAAAACTAGCTGACACTTCTGAGACTTCTATTCACAAATGTCTTTATTATAACAGTTTCTCAAAGGTAATTGCTCTCAAATTCATTTTCTAATCCTACAGTTTCAACTCTTGGCTAAAGATTGAATTATGAACAAGAGCCTAGATCCTCAGAGGATTGTCTGAGGGCCTGGACTTAGGTATTGCTGTTGTGTTAGCAACTACGCACTAGTTGTGCCTTTGACCTTGGTTTAATTGCAAAAGATGATCTGTAATAAGAACTTCATATGAAATGTAAATAAATGTCAACTGGTGTATTAACAGGTTAATTTATTCATTAGAATAACAATTGCAAAACAAATGTAGCATTCATTAATAAAAACCAAGCATATGTTGAGGCTGGGAAAGCACTGTAGCTGTGTGGCTCATCCAGGAAGTATATAGGCATGCAAAGTTACAACTCTGGCAGAGAAAATGCAAATGAACAGGGGAAAAAACAAACTGGAAGACTGTTACTGTGCTGTTAGTATCCAAGTTTCTCAGTGATCAGTCTGGGGACCAATTTAATTCCATTTTTTTTAAACTGGTGCGGAAGTGCAAAATTCTGCTCAAAATTCCAGTGAGCAAAACTGGAGAACACAGTAGATAAAGGAATCAAGATATCCATATAGTCAAAAGTGAGTGATCTAGAGGATGATGATTTGCACTCTAAGCCAGTAAGTAAAGATGAGATGTAACTTACTAGTATAAACTGCAAATCATGCACTCAGGGAGCAGACAAATGATTCCTACCCTTCAGGCAAAATTACCTAGTTTAACTTCAACGGTGGTTAGTTCTTTATTAGCATCTCAGTTAGACTGAGATGGGTTATGGTGAAACAGATTTTAGAATACATTAGGGAGAAGTAACCTACAGGGGAAAGACAGTAACTAGTACCTGGAGACAGAGGAGCGAGAACCTTTTTACTGGCACGGCCTTAGAAGAGTTCTTTGGGACTATACTGGTCAGAATTCTTGCTGTTTGCTTAGGCAATGTGATATTCCAGTTCAACACAAGTGTGAGAATTTCAACATTGATGCCCAAACTATGCTTATTGTAAGGGGAAATCCTTTATGTTTTAAGGAAGGGCATCTCAACAGAAAAAAATTTGGTCAGTTTATTTGATTCATAAAATTCACTTCAGAAATGCTTCACCCCTATCCCTGCTCTGATGAAAAATGTGAAATAAAACTTTCACCATTTTATAAGAAAATCACTTTGAGGATTTTCTTTCTATTAATATTTCACTGTTCATTTCTACTGAGTTGAAGTTATATGTGAAGATGGTTTTAACTTTTGAATGAATAAAACAATTTTCTGTCAGTTTTAGTATTGTATGGTAAGGGTGTGGAAAGATGGCTGGGGATAAAATCAGAGGAAACTGGGAAGTTATATTCACATCTTAACAGAAGTTATAATGGTACAGAAGTTATGGGGTTACTACTCCCTGGATGGAATGGAGCTGGCATGCTCAAAACCTATTCCACCTCTTCCCCAGTGATTCTCCATACACACAATCTGCAATCGTAAGCACCTGCTAAAGGGGATGGAATGGAGGGTGGAGCAGAGTGGAGACACCGCAGCCAGGCTTTGTTGAAATCCTTGCAGGGAGGGGAACTCTACGGTACTTTGCAGCTGAGAAACCACATAACACCTGTCCACCAGGGGAGAGATGAGATGTCTTGTTGCCAAGCCAGTGACTGTCAAAATTGCTCTCCTCGGATCAGCTTGGTTTTTTATAACCTAATTCTAATATTAACACACACCTTCATCCCAAAGGTACCTACCTCCAAGGTGAAACCACACCTCACTGGGCATGTGCTCTATATTTTATTGACTGTATCTTTAAGAGTGAAGTGACAGAATTTTACACCAAATTGGTAAGAAATGTATGTATGACTAGAGTCATTCAAGCTCCACCTACCATAAAGAAATAGTATAAAAGTAAGTTGAGAATGGGGAAAAGTTAGGTAAGACTCCATTTTAACTACTGGGATCAGTGAATGGGCTGAACCTCTCTTCTCCCCCATAGGGGCACCTCTTGGGTAAGAATCGTACTCAATGCACGCTGAATACTTTCACTGGGGATTAGAGCTTGTCTGTGTATTCCTTTGAATATGTTTTTGCAGTCAGATACTATCACCATCAATCCTTGAACCTTAAGCTGTCACAGTTTTATATTAAAAAAGAGTGTGATTCCGTAAACTGTTGGTGTGAGTCCTTCACAGGTGCTGGCAGTCGCCAGCAGCAGGTAACATACTCAAATTAAGTGGAAGATCACTGAGGGGTCCTAAAGTGGGAAGACTTACTGAGGAGTCTTCTTTATGCTGTTGGTGTGTCCCTGACTAAGTCAGTCAAAGTGCACTCTGATCCTTCAGGACTGCTCAGTGAAGGGTCCCCCTAAAAGGATGCTGACAGACTGGTCAGGCGCAAGGGACTCAGCTTTCCTGGGGCACTGACAGACAAATCAGACAATAAGGGTCGAGGAAATCTCCCTCTTCACGTGACAGAGGGCTTTGTAGATTCTCACTGTACTGTTCAAGAATACATTTCCAAGAATACATTTACATAACTAGAGGATGATATTGCCCTATGCTTTTAAGAAACTTATCCATAAGAGGATCCATAAGAGATATGGATCCAACGTGATTAAGTTATTACTGATAAATAAGTCCAGACAAAAAAATCTGCTACTAAAACTAAAGAAGGAATAAACAGGGTAATTCTGTAGAATGGGAAGAACCCATATTTCATAGAAGAGAACATTGGTTTTTAGAGCTACAAAAAGAACAAACCAATATCTATAAACTTAGGGGACTAAACACTAAACATAATTTGCTTGTGTGTAGTTTGTGCATACTTTGTTTTCTAGCAAACTAAAGTGAAATCAAGACAGCTGATCTCAATTGCCATAAATCCTGCTACTATATTCTGCTATTCAAAATTAATGAATATAATAACTAAATAAGGAGGCACTTTAACTGAACTAAGCAGCACAATTATACCAAGACCTTAAAGTGAAATAATGCAAATCCATACTGGGAAATATTTGCAATGTGTGCAAAATTTGTATGAAAATGAAAGCCTGTGGCTATTTCTCACCAAATATTCTTGCTCAAAATACTGTAAACAATCATGAAAATATGTAGCAGCAAACTTGATATGTTGTAACAGATTTTGTTTATAAATGCCTAGAAATGAAGCAAGAACTAAATTTTCAATAAGGCTGAACTAAGAAATCAAGGTACATGGAAAATATCTGAGGAGGCAAATATTCACAATTCATATAGGCCAATATATCTCTTGAAAAGTTATATCAAAACCATATATAACCTGCTCCTAGACATCCACAAACAGTTGTGTTTTTCCAAACATGCTATTCACTCACTGCAGAAAAAAACTCTTCAAATTTTAAGAAGCACAAAATTTATATAGAATGAATAGTAAGGTTAAGATCTTTTTTCTAAATGTTAATCTGATGCGCCTACATGCTCAATGAAACATAACATCAGATATTTGGTGTTTAATCGTTTCCATCAAAGCACACACTGAAATCACTCAGCTTTGCTTGACTGTTGGGGTTTTTTTTGTTGGGGGTTGTGTTTTGTGTTTTATTTTGGTTTTTGGTTGGTTGGGTTTTTTTCCCTTCTCCGGGAAAGCAATAATCTTTTTTTTTCAGATTGCCCACACAAAAATAGAGCAGAACCCATAAATGAAAATAGTAACTTCATTGAACATAGATGTGAGGAAGAAAAATGAATTAATTTTTTGTGTGTAAAAAAAGTATTGTTTCAGTCTGAGCAAAACTGTGAGAAAAACCCATGACAAAGTGGCTAAACACGTGCTGAGGGCATCCTAGCTAAACAAGGGGCTCATGGTCAATGGCAAGTTGAATCAGCAGTGCCAGTTAAATCCCTGGCAGCCAGGAGGGCCAACCATACCCTGGAGTGCATCAGGCACAGCATCGCCAGCCAGGCAAGGGAGGGGATTGTCCCACTCTGTTATGCTCTGGTGCAGCCTCACCTTGAGTGCTGTGTGCAGTTTTGGGTGCCACAGTATAAGAAGGATTTAAAGCAATTGGAGAGCCTCCAAAAGAGGGTCATGAAGATAGTGAAGGATCTAGAAGCCAAATGAGGAGTGGCTGAGTTTATCTGGTTTGTTTCCTTCCTGGAGAAGGGAAGACTGAGGG
>VZRJ01009424.1:0-10568 GCA_013397565.1 Ptilonorhynchus violaceus | reverse complement strand
TTGGGAGATGCCAGACCAGTGTTAACCCCATGGTGCCAAAATAACTCACTACAAGACAGCCTGTCCTGTTTGAGTTATCTGACCAGTTAACAAACAACAGATAAGCTCTTGTGGGGGGATGAGATGCCCTGCTACAGAGGAGACAGAAGAGTCAGGAACAATGGAGTGAAGTTGAGCTTGAGAAGGGGGAGGGGAAAGTGTTTTCAGTTTTGTCTTTGTTTTTCACCATCCTACTCTATTTTTAATTAGCAATAAATTAAATTAATCTTCTGAGTTGAGTCTGTTTTGCCCATAGCAGTAATTAGTGAGCGATCTTCATGTCCTTATCTCGACCCTTGAGCTTTTTCTTGTCTTATTTCCTTCCCCTGTCCTGCTGAGGAGGGGTAGTGATAGAGATAACTTAGTGGGCACCTGACAGCCAGCCAAGGTTAACCTACCATGTAATATTAATCCATGCTGGAAGGCAGGTACTAATAGTTACTCTACTGTTACAATTTGACATCATAAAGCAAATGCTTTCTTCTCAGAAGTATGTCTTGTGCTATTTTGACTATTGTTAATTTTGCAGAGTAAGGATAACTAGAGGGGAGTGAGGAAAATCTTTTCATCTACAAAAGAATTTTATTATATGCATCTGGAGATTGTATTACTGGTGGCAATACTTGATCCATGATTATATAAATATCTTTCAATTAGGGTTAGAAAGCTTGAAGTAGAAGTTTCCTTTAAAAATCATCTAGCTGCACAGTATCATGTTTAGTCAGTTGTGAATATAATATTGCTTTTAAGATGCCTTCCGTCTCAGTATCCTATTTGGGAGTCAAAGCCTTCTGTTTCTATATGCTTCATAAATTCTATCAGTTTTCCTTCCCTAATCATGTTTTGTTTTCCATACAGACCTATGATCAAGGGATTGAGTTAGTCTGTCAAAAACAAGAAGAGTTTGTGAAGAGCTCCATAGAATCCAAATGGAATCTAGCAGAAGCGCAGCAGAAACTTGGTAGTTTAGCACTACATAATTCAGAATCCATGGATCAGGAATATGCCAAAGCACAGACTGAAGCTTCAGAACTGAGACAGAGAGAGGAAGAATGGAGGAGAAAAGAAGAAGCACTAATAGAGAGGGAAAGACAGAATCTATGGAATACAGATTCTTTTAGTAAGGAGGTATTTAATAAGGTATGATGTACAAATGTATGAATACAATTATAAGCCTTTTTTATTCCATTTATTTCTCATCTTGAGTGTTTTCTATATCTAGTGTAGTGCTTACTGTAATGTGTTGAATGTTTTTCTTTCTTTTTTTGCCCTTTTAAAGGGGACGTGTTGCACTGATACCACAAATGTGTACGACACTTCTCCTTTAATTGGGAATCAGAAATTATATTTGTCTTATAGCAACTGTTGCCAAAAACAAGGATTAGCAATTGTTCTTCACATGAAATTTGCTTCTTTGTTATGCCAAATTCTCACGTTTGAAACATGCACAATTGACCTCTAAGAACATGAATTTCTTAATAAAGATTATTTTAGCACAAGCTGTCTTCATAATAAATGCCAGTTTTGTTTTCAGCACTTAATTTGAATATGAACCATTAATGCATCATTTTTCATAATTCCACTGAGTTAGCTTCATCGGGGCTAGACAGTATAGATGTTTCTCATCGTTTATAGATCAGTAAGTTCCTACTAGTGTGTAGAACTTTGAGATAGATTATTGCTTAGAAGAAGAATATGATAAGTAATTTTTCACTCTATTATTAATTAGACAAGCTATGTTTTGGTAAATAACCTTCATAGGTACATTAAGTGTTGGCTACATATTTGTTTTCTGGGCTATGCTTAAAACTAGAACATTGCACTTTAGATAGTAATGAATTAAAATAATCCTGTAGTTCAAAAAGGTATATGTGGAGATTCTATGATAGTTTTTTTCTCATCTTTAGAGTTTTATTAGTCAATATAAAAGAAAAGAAGATGAAGACATATCTAAATCATTTGTACAGAACCATGAACAAAAGATTAGATACTTTGGTAAGTATGTTGTTTCCAAAATTTTGCAGTTTAACCTCCTGTAGAATTTGTGTAGGTCTATTTATTATTATTATTATTATTATTCAAAATGGGTGTTAAAAAATGAAGAGTAGATTCTTGTTTCTCAGGACAGGAGATGTAGCATTATAACAACCATTTCAAAGTAAAGGAAACTAAATCAGAGAAGTCTTTTGATTCCTATGATCAATGAGAACTTCTTGCATCAATATAGAACTGAAAAAGTTTTTCAAGTCATGAAATTAACATTCTAGCAACTTTTTCTACTGTTCCCTGGGAAATGATAGGGGCATTAATGGAGATGCAATTCCTGCATGTAAAAGTACCTGGGGCTGTCTGTACCTGCCTCCTATAAGTAGCTGGAGTTTTCCTGTTTCATAATCTATGAGGGGGATGAATGATAAAAGGTAAATATCTGCAAAACAGCTGTTAAGACTATGTAGAGATGCAACCACTTTTAATTTTAAAGATATATGAGTGATAGAAGGGTAAAACTTTAGTACTGGCAAGCAGTGAAATATCACTAATATATATTTTAGGGCAATTAACTCGTGAAGGACAATGGGGGGGGAAAAGGTGATCTCACTGCTTGAATTTAAATTCTGACTTTCAACTTGCAGCTCTTTCCATTAAGGTAGCTTCATGGTACTTACTACAATTGAGTCTTCTAGTTAACTTTCAACCACTGAGTTGGGTCTCTTGTTTTGACCTTAATACTTGAACTTGGTTAGAAAAATAGCTTTGTATTTCCTAAAATCTAGCAAACCATGTCAGAAGCATATTAATTTTAGACTATGATTATGCTTTCATTTCTATTTGTCTTACTTGCAAGCACTTAAAGAACTTTTCTGTCAAAATCACTGAGTTTAAATCCATCAACTTAGTCATGCTATCAAATTCTTAACAAATATGTATAGATACTACTTTGTTACAGTGTGTGAAAACCATTTACAGTTAACTTGTTTTTAACACTTCCAGAGATACTAAAATATAGTTAGCTGCTACTGTTAAGATCTTATTGTATCATTACAGTTTGAGCATACCTGGTTGGCAATGCTCTTTCAGCATTGTGTGGTGTTTTAAAAACAACAAAAAATTTGAGTTCAGTTTTATTAGCATGCAGTTCTTCTGAGGTAACAATGAAGCATGAAGGAGATTGTAGTAGTATGTAAATTTCAATAACGTCCTCACTGCATTAAATCATTGAAATATTGAATGTATTAATTCATGTTGTTGTTTTTTTTAATTAGGTATGCTTGGCAGATGGGATGACAGTCAAAGATTTTTGTCTGATCACCCATATCTTGTATGTGAAGAAACAGCTAAATATCTCATCTTATGGTGTTTTCATCTAGAAGCTGAACAGGTACT
This sequence comes from Ptilonorhynchus violaceus, assembly GCA_013397565.1. Lineage (NCBI taxonomy): Eukaryota > Metazoa > Chordata > Aves > Passeriformes > Ptilonorhynchidae > Ptilonorhynchus > Ptilonorhynchus violaceus. The sequence goes on along the minus strand of VZRJ01009424.1, from coordinate 7,145 downwards.
AGGAAGAACTTTAAACTACTTAAAAGTATGCAGTTTCCCACTTACACTACAGAAAAGCTGTCCAGATTGACAAGCCAATTTAATTACTCTTCTCCTTGTCTTCCCATATTGAAGGAAGCCTCCAAAACACATTACTACATTAGATCTAGTCTCAGCTAATTAACAGTCTATTTGCTTCTGTCAGCATCAGTTCTTTTCTCTTTAGGAATCAAATGCAAAGATGTTGCTGAATTTTAGATAGAGTTATACTTTTAAAGATATTTTCTGTAATTATGTACTTTCTCTTCAGAAAAGAGCCCTGATGGAACAAATAGCACACCAAGCACTTGTGATGCAGTTTATTATAGAAATGGCCAGAAGTTGTAATGTGGATCCAAGAGGCTGTTTTCGTCTATTTTTCCAAAAAGCCAAAGTAAGTCAGAATTTGTATATCACTGAGAAAAACTCTTGATACCCTTACAAGGGGTCAGTGTTCTGAAGGAGGTTGGAGGTTAAATATGTTACTGACTGAATCAAGCTTATAGGGAAGTGTTGTTTTGTTGTCAGTTCATTCTAGGATGAATGTTTTGTGTGATTCTGATCTTGAGAATGGAAGTTCCATGGATTCTTGTTAGGCCAGAGGGAAAGCCGAACATAGCATGACAACTACAGGAGTGCAGAATAATGAAGTGCCACCTAATTTACAGTGGCAAATGTGATTGTCTCTAAGGACTGAGTGTCCTATTTTGCTTGTCATAACGCCTCTCTATGCAATTCATGGCAGGGCCCAATTTGGAGTCTGTTTCTCTTCAGTCAGTGATAGTTAGCTCTGAAATGCTGAGAGAGGGAGAGATGTGAGAAGACTGAAGCTGTGGTTTGATGCAGGTTTTATATTAAGTTATACAAAACTGAAGAATCAAGTCATGCTGATCTTAATGCTGCCCTAAGGACTTGACACTCACTGATTCATGCTTTGCTTTTGAAGTGAGTGCTGCCATGAGTACCTTTTCTCTTAAGGGTATTGGCTTCTGAGGTAGAATAAAGGGAGGGTTAAAATTATATTTGTTTTGTTCTTGCATGTTCTCGAATGAATAACTCAGTGCCGCGCTGCCAGTGCCTGGCTATTGGCTTGACCGCGGCGAAGGGGTTCAAAACCCGTCTGGAATGACGACTGCTCAATTGCTGGTTACTGAGGTTTGAGTGCCTCAGCTTTTCTGGTCTGAAAGCCGTTATTAGCATTCAGCACTTCACAGCTGTTTATATGACAGCCGTGCAGGACAGCAGCAAAGGCGAGGAGGAAAGAGTGGAAACTCTGTTGCTTCAATTCCAAGTTTTATTTCTCTGTCCTGGGAGGACAGGGCACATCTTGAAGGAGAACAACCAGAGAGACCCCTGCTGACCCTGTTTCTGCTGCTTCAAGGGTTAGGGATAACAAAGCTTAGCCAATCCGAGAATAGGGATATATGAGAGAAAACCAATGAAACATCTCAGCGGAGGGACAAATTCAAACTGACAAATCACAATATAGTTAGAGGAGATTTCAAATCAAGCCAACCTGTTACAAAGCTTAAGGTTTTGTGAGGAGGAGGAACGTAAAGTGAGTGATGTCTGAGGAATGTCACACTGTGGCAAACTGCCTTTTTGACAACCCAGGCTGGAGCACCGCAACAACTCAGTTCCTATATTTATCAAATGCCAAAGTCTCTCTTTAAAACAAAGCAAACAAACAAAAAACATCATACCTGAATCTTCTTTTTAAGCTGACTGGTGCTAATATTGTTATTGACTTGTCCAAACCATTATCCTTCAATGAGTATAATATGCATTACTGCAGGACTTCTTTTTAGCAGTATGTATGCTTACAACTAGAAGTAAATCTGGCTAAGATGAAAAATATTTCACTCCTCTTTTTACAGGCAGAGGAAGAAGGCTATTTGGAAGCTTTTAAAACTGAGCTTGAAGCATTCAAATCAAGAGTGAGAATCTGTTCACAGTCTCAAGGCTTTCAAGCTATGTCAGTAGAGAATTCCAGTGTCTATACTGGTATTGTAGAAGGACTGGAGTCTGTCACAGGTAGACCTTTTATTTCCAGAAGTGAATATAAAAACTCTATTAGGAATAAATTTTTGCTACACTCTTGAGAAGATTTAATTTTGATATCTAGGAATAGGTCTCTATACTTGGAGCACTGTTAGCTCTAGTGTGCACTATTATCAATATGGGAGAGAGATTATTTCTTAAAGCTCTCACAATTTGTAGTGTCAAAAGGCATACGTTAGTTCAGTGCCCTTGAATAATTGTGCTAAATGGAAAACTGCATCATTAACCTCTTCAGGTACTAGAATTAAATATACTTTGTATCACAGGAGGTAAAATGAGCTTTCAACTGCAAATTACTAATCCCATTAATGGAAATATACAGGTAGTCAAATCTAAGGAAAATGTACACTGTGTTATGATATTTTGCCCTTGTTTTTATCTTTATCTTGGAACACTGGGGTGTTTGGTTTCAGTGTTAGTGGTGATCACATCTTGGGCTGAAAAGAAAATTTTAAAGGCTTTTAAAAGCTGAATGTTGGGGAAGGGGACAGTTGTAAAGTACTTTGAAATAAATTTTCTCAAGGTACCTGTTTGGTAAAATCTGGTAACTGAACCCTAAGAAAATGCACAATAAGGTCATAGTATGCTAGCTAAATTTAAAGAAGCTTCTGACATGCACATTATGATAATGCTGTCTAGGGTTTTATTTAAGAAATTATATTTTATTACAAAATTGTCTCATCTTAAGACAGACAAAATAGCTTGACTTAGTTCTCTGTATGTATGTATGGAGATTAAGCTTTCAATTCTTCATTTGTTGCAGAATGCAAATGATCTACAAGGCTGCATAAACAGAAGTGTCTTCAATTTAAATTCAATGCTACAAAAAGATGAAGAACCCAAAATGATGGATGCAGTATAGCACTGTTAAGACTGAAGCAAAGTACTCATTTTTTATTACAAAGAAAAGAATGTGGCTATTTTCTTGACACATTTTTATGGGTATTGCATTTTATTTTTGGTGCTTTGAGCATGGAGGGGATTTGGAGGGAGATTAATCCGGAAGTGCTTGTAATAATGTTTGAAAATGTGCTGCTAGGTTTTTGGTTGTCTATGAAGAAGGGTTCTCATTGCCAAACGTGAAACTGGATGTGTTTTATGCTACTAAATTTGCCTTTCATGATTTTGGGAATTAAAGTATGAAAAAGAAATTGGACAAATACAATGTTTACAATAAGTGATAGATTTCCAGTAGAATCTGCTATTGTTATTAGATATGGCTATGTTTTATTCTATGAATTTTGGAAATCACAATTATACTTCTGCTATATTCCTGGTATAGCTCTTAAATCTGCTTTTATCATTAATAGCAATAAATTGGTATGACATCAGTACTGCAGATCTGGATGGCATCAATGAAAACACTGGCTGTCTACCTCTTCTAAGAGGATTTAAATGTTACATTTTGCTTTCATAAAAACATTGTTTGGTGTTCCCCCATCCCCTGCCAACTAACAATTGCTTACATATGATCTTTGAGTTGTATGGTCACTGAGAAACTTTCTTTTTTTTTTCAAGTATTTTTAATTTAAATTAACTAAATTTTTAAACTATTTTTTTAAAGCTAGATCTGTAATGGAGTGAAAAACATTCGATAAAGAGAACAAAAGGGGACTGTGGTGGTGCATTCCCCCCCCTTCACCTTTCCAGGCCACACTGTGATCTGAGAAATGCTCATTAGGCCTCGGCCTTGAAAAACAGCACCTGGGCTCAGCTCTTCCCGAGCTTATCAGAAATTCTGTCTGCTCCCAGGAACTGCTGCTGTCTAACGAGCTCCTGTTTTCCTTATGAACAGCCTTGGAAAATATTTTTCCTGCCTGAACAGCATAACATTCCTGTTCTCACACTTTCAAAGAAAGTGCCGACCCAAACTGTGGCCAGGATGAAACATTGTTATGACCAAAGCCCACTCTCTTGCGACCCTATAAGCAGTGGTCCAAAATGAGACCCTTTGAGCTCTCCTGGACCACAGCGGGCTGTGACCAGCAATCTCCTTTTGAGTGGGATGCTTCTCAGAACCAGCGAACTCTCACGTTTGCTATACTTGGAGGATTGCCGAAAAACAGCGAGTCCTGGGCTGATACCCTCACTCCTTGAGGCCTGACCCTTTGCCCGTTGGGAGATGCAAAGGCATCCAAAGTGAGTATTTCACTGACCTCCGAGGGGAATTTTTCACAGGTACCTTGCTTGCACTGACTCTTTATGCCTGTGTGCATGCATGTGTGCATATGCTATAGCAAATCTGGGAGAAATGCTGTTTTCTTGGATGTTTAAGTATGTTAGATATCTCAGTAAGTTAGGCCTGTAAGTAAGGTTAAGTTATAAGCTAAGCTAAATGTTGCTAAGTGTTGTTCTTTTGCTAAGTTGCTAAGTATAACTTTGAAGTTATAAGTTAGGTTAAATGCTGTTAAGTGTTATTCCTCTTTTAAATTGTTAAGGTTAAGTTATAAGTTAAGCTTAAGTTATAAGTTAGGTATAAGTTAAGTGTTGTTCCTTTGTTAAATTGTTAGGTTTAAGGTATAAGTTAAAGTGCTGTTAAGTTTGAGTGCTGTTAAGCTTTTAGGCCGTATTCCTTTTTGTCCTTGCTCTATCTGTCCTTTTGTCACATGCACCTAAACACACACACACACACCCACACACACACCCCCAGATAGTTCTCGGTTCATTTCTGTTTTGATTGCCTGGATTTTGTTGGTTTTGTTGTTGCTTGTTTTAACTTGGTGTGCCTTAACTGTCCTGTAAGTGGTAGAGTGAATCTTGCCAACGAATTTTGTCATGCTGTCACTTAATATTAAATCTGGTTTTTGCTGATACCCTTGCCAATGATTTTTTTTTTTAAGCGCTCTCAAACACTTGTTCTTAACAGGGACCTTTGGGTACAGTGGGTGGGATGAGACTCTACTTTCAACAAAAAGCTTGATTACAGTCAGGAGCCAAGCACTTGTAAGTCAGGTTTTGGCAGGTATTTCATACACTGCTAAACTAAAGTTCTTTTTATTAAGTGAATGATTTCTGAAATTACCAAGTACTGAAAAATAGGAAGATCTTTAAAAGCCTTCCATTTTAGAATCTTACATCCAAATGCTATTCCCAGAACAAGTCTGATGTCAGAGCCTCTGCAATCCAAAATTTCTACCAAACTTTTCAAACTTGCTGCTTCTATAGCAACTCTGTACATAAACATGTACTCTGTAGCTGAGCTATTTCAAGGGAGAGTCTGTACCTCAAATATCAATATAAATGTTTGCTTCACATGTTTTTACAGGAGTCTATTATTTTTATGTTCATTTAGCCAGATCTTCTATTGTTTTACTTGGCCCTCTGCTGCATTGCTCTGACCACACACAGGGTTTGGAATGCATTTTAGAATAATAGTTTCACTAACCCAAGTAAATGAATTAGTATAACTAGCTAGTTCTTATAGAGCCTACACATAGTTGTTGACACAGGCAAACTAGCTGTTATGCAACACTAGCCTTTTTTTCTTGTAGGCTCTAATTTTGATATAGTGAAGTCTAAGTCTGTTGTCGTATACAGTGGGATAAGTATTAGTAAAAAATGAGCAATCTATCAGCTGATGGAAGCCCCTTTCTTGGCCCTAGTACTACTATCTAGAAGACTTGTGTTTCATCCTCAAGTTATTTGTTGTTCTGTTTAGCTATTGGGCAGACAACGAAGACTCAAGGAAACAACAAACTGCATCCAGGATGTAAGCAAAAGATGTTTATAGACACAAAACTACAATCTATATGGAACCAATTATAGTAATTGAATTAGATGCTGTCTTACACTCCTGTTATCAGGACCCCCAAGGTGATGTTATCAGATGGATCTGTCTGTATCGAGACTCAAGCTGATAGGTGCTTCCCCACTTTTACTCCATCATGTGCTGTTTTTGTCCCTTCCTTATACAGAGCAAACTAGCATTAAACATGTTGCCAGACCTTTGTCCAAGGCCACTAAGTCCTTGTGATAACAAATATCTTACGTATTTTCCCTACGTGTGCAAAGGCAGCAGCTGTCTCAGCTGCAAGCTGCAGATAATGAACTATATTTCTCTACTACTGAACCCAGTTAAGTATTTCACAGGCATTCCAGAAAGGAAGAGAACACAACAGTGCTTAACTTTCATTAATATAGGATCATAATAAAGTTCCAGTTGGAAGGGACCTCAGGAGGTCTTTAGTCCAATCTCCTGCTCAAAGCAAGGTCATCTAGGGGTTAGACCAGGTTGCTCAGGACTTTATTCAGTCTGGTCTTGAAAGCCTCCAAGGACAGGGACTGCACAACTTCTCTGGACACCTTGATCCCATGCTTGACCATCCTCACACTGAAAAAGTTTCTCCTATCCAGTCAGGGCCTCTCTTGTTTCCACTTATGGCCGTTGTCTCCTGTCCTTCCACCATGCACCACTGTGAAGAGCCTAGCTCTGTCTTCTTGATAGCCTCCTTGTAGGTACTGAAAGGCTACTGTTAGGCCTTCTCTTCAGGCTGAAAAAGATCAGTTCCCTCAGTCTCTCCTCATACAGCATGTGCTCCTGGCCCCTGATAATCTCAGTGGCCCTCCACTAGACATGCTCCAGCTGATCAATGTCTTTCCTGCATTGTACTGTGCCCAAAACAGTATTCCAGATATGGTCTAATGAGTGCTAAGTGAAGGGGGATAATAACTTTCCTTGATCTAATGGCTATGCTACTGTTAATACAGCCCAGGATGCTATTAACCAACTTTGCTGCCAGGGCACACTGCTGGCTAATGTTAAGTTTGCTGTCTATCAAGAGTTCCCAGGTTCTTTTCAGCACAGCTTCTCCCCAGCCAGGCAGTCATCAGCCTGTATCTTTGTAAGGGGTTCTTCCTTTCCAGGTGCAAGACTAGGTGCTTGTTCTTACAATCATAGAATCGTAGAATCATTAAGGTTGGAAAAGATCTCCAAGGTCATTGAATCCAACCGTTAACCTATCACTGCCATGTTCACCACTAAACCATGTCCTTAAGAGCACATTTTTTTAACAATTCCGGGGCGGCCTTTTCCAATGCCTGACTACCCTTTAAGTGAAGAAATTTTT
>VZRJ01009423.1:179359-191872 GCA_013397565.1 Ptilonorhynchus violaceus | reverse complement strand
AAGACAACATGGCGACAAGGGTACAGACTTCAGTAGAGGACTTGAAGGGCAGGCAGAACACCAGAATCAATGACCCGAGGGCCAAGGGGCGGAACAAGGGGAATGGTCCAATGAGGATAGGAGGAAGGGGGGATTTAGGAAAGGAAACCAATTGGGGCCACAACCCGGGCGAAAATTCCAGAACAGTAACCTTATATAGGTAACAAAAGGTAGGATCACAGACCATTCCCTCAGGGGGAGGAACCTTTTGATTGACACAGGGTGTTCAGACATTTGACACCGCCCACCACTGTGGTTGGGCCGATTGTCTCCCTGATGTATTCTGAACCACTGCAACAGTGCATGAGAACTCTGTTACAGAAACGAAAAACATCGAAAAACTGCAAAAGTCAGGGCGACAAATGGGAGTACTCTTTGCAAAAGAGACTAAAATAGAATAAAATAAAAATCAGATTGACCAATGTCTGATTCCCTGGGGAGGAGGGGGGAAGGTAGAAGAGATTCTGAGGTGGTTGTGTCAGACCTGAACTGCAGGAAGCCCCCGCAGCTGTCCCAAGGGAAGCCTTGGCTCAGAGGCTTGGAAGCTACAGACACCTCTAAGGAAAGGATGTGATATTCAGGCATGGCTTTTGGTTTGTGACCTTCTTCCCCTCCTCTCTTGCTTTCACCTAGTAATAATATTTTAATTTAGGAAGGTTACTTTCTTGTAGCACATTCTCATCATGGCTAGGGACTCCCAGAGTGCAGAGTGGCCGGTCCCAGAGCCTTAGGCATGTTTGGTAACCTACGGCATACTAGTGTACTGGTGAACTCACTCAGTAGCCTAGTTTAAGGAAGATGTTCATTGCAAGATTTCATGTTTTCAAGAAATCTTGGCATAGCATCCTCACTTTGAAGAGGGTAAATCATGGGTCAGGGCTTGCCTTGGACCTTTGCTGCCTGCAGAGCACCCAACACCACTTCTGCCTCCTGGAATAGCTGCCTTCTGCTGGAACAGCTGCCTTCTCTTCATCTGCAGCAGTTATCAGGGAGTTCAGAGCGTTTCAGTCAGCTAAAATGTGCTCAGATGGATATCAGGGCACCTCAGGCTCCATGGACTTAAGTGCTGGAAGACAAAGGTTCAGGAAAAAAAGGAGGTTTTGTATAGCTTTCAAATACTGGTTATGTAGCGGTGAAGGATGGTCGAGAGAACATCACTGTACTATTTGACCACAAATGTAGGAGCTTAAAAAATAATGCAAATATTTATGTCTATTTTTTAAGATATGAAAATGGGAAGGTGTTGTAAGTAGCAGCTTAAAGACAGAATCAGACCTAGACCTGAATAGTTAATTTGTTGTCTGAAAGTAAAGTATAAGCAGCATAAATATTGGCAAAAACATTTATGAGGCAGCTATGTTTAATAATACAGGTAAACTCTTTTGTAGCAATACAATGTCCAGTAATACAAAGGATATTTTTTTTATAATGCTAATTTTTATATTTGCAATATCTCCTAAAATCTTTTTTGGGTAGACAAATTACAAGTGGCTAAGAGACAGAACACTGCAAAACTTATAGATAAATTATGTAAGGCCAGAATGAACAAAACCCTGTAGCAATGCTGTTAAAGAGAAAAAAAAGGATTAAGTATTTCAAAAGCAATTGGGAAAATGTAGAACTGTCCCTTTTGCCAGAAGATGGCAGCAGTGAAACATGCTGAGCTGATGAGACACAAATTCTGCTCACAGCTCTTGGCTCTAGAAATAGGATTTATGTCAAAAAGCACAAAACTAAATGACTGTGTTGTTGACTTTGCTCTTAAGCAGAATAATTAATGATGTGCAACTAAACTCAACCATACTCTACTAGTAAAAATTTATTTCAGTGTGATTTAATTATTATCAGCAAGTGAATGAATAGATGTTTCTGCTTCATGTGAAGTTTGTTGGGAAAAATGTGGTCAGAAACTCCTATTGGAATTGCAGTGCTACTTGGCTTATATTTCAGTTAGGAAAACTAAAAATCAAAATGAAATCAAAATGCAAATAAAAATTTAGAGCAATGACTGTAACACATTTACACCGTTTACTTGCACCAGCTGCTCTAGGAAAACTATCTGACTTGTAATACAGCACTGGGCTTTCTGTAAAGTGTCTGGGGCTTTTTATATTTGTGTATATTAAATCAGCTCTATTCACTGCAGAGTATTTACTAACATCACAAACTCAGCTAATTTGAAACTCAAATTGTATGAATGCCACCCATTTACATCCAGGGTTCAAAATATATAATTTGAATTCAAGGCTTAGTAGATTTGCATAAGCCCACTTCAAGGAAAGAGTTATCATCTCAGATTACAAAATCATACAAATATGGGAATCTCAGGTTTGAGAATTGAAATATTTTTGTGCAATTATCTGTTATATCAATTTTTCTTGGGCTGATACAACAAAGCAGTAGGCCTCTTAGAAGTCTAGTATAACAAGCTTAGAAATGTATATTCAGAAATTGAAAAATGTGTGAAGGTAAATAAAAAAATTAATTTGACATTAAATTTAAATACTTGTAAAAATAACAGAAGTCCTGATTCAAACTGGAACATGCTAGGAAAGCTGAATCTAAGCCTTTTGATATTATTTCAACTTTTGGTGCCTTATTATTAAAAGAAAATAGTTGTCTTTTAGGAGGACAAGAAAAATAACTGATATTTTACACAAAAAAAGGAGACACGTTTTGGGTTGTTTCTATATCCATGGTGGCTTTATGTACAGCCACTACTGTGTATAGTCTGGCAGTCTTCATGGTACTAAGAGGTCTGCCAAATACCAGGCTTGTTTCTGCTTTTTCCAGGAAAGATGCATGCTCCTGCTTGCTAGGGAGAAAATCCACACAGCTGAAATCCAGTCCTTTTGTAGACTGAAAGCACATTTCATAGAGACAGCTTCATCCGACTTGTGTACCCTGGGATGCAGGTCCTCTCCACTTGCCCCTCTTACCCACTTCGTACCTGCAGCAGTGCAGATAAGCATTCAAATTACTCAGGGTCAGTTTGTTCTCTCCTGCCAGGCAGGATTTTTGAGTAAAACACAAGAAGGTTGTATTTGGTCAAATGTAGGAGACACCCAGCTTCATTGCTCATAGTTACAGATGCTGAGATCAGAGGTAACAAACTCTAGGTGAAACTTTAAACCAGGGTTCACTCCTTGACATCAGATGAGCATCAGACATTTACTAGGAATCCCTGCGTCATGTAAAGAAGTGAGATGCTGGGTCAATTCCCCTTCCCTCCTTCCCTCGTTTTTTGCCCTTCAATAAAATGAGATTTTGTTTTCTGCTTCTTCATAACAAACATACTGATTATAACTCATGTCTCATTTCCCCTGCATCTCAATTTTACCGCTAGTTCACTTGGATAAAATGTTTTAACGTATAGCTGAGTCAACAATATTTTGTCTCACATCATAAAAAGTAGTAGGTGTGCACACATTCAAATAAACTCAGCTCTTTCCTGTGTTATTTCTAGAGCTCATGCATGTCATTTTGGGGGGCACATTATTAATCCATTATTAACCAATGTATCTAGGGTTAAGATACTTTTCTAAACTCCTACCTTTAGGATAAATTGTCCCTGCTTCATGGTATCACAGCAGATTACAGTGATTCCATTTTCCAGTAAGATTTGCACTTAAAACTATAATTTGTTTTTCAATTAAAACTTTTTTTTGGATACTGGTCTTAGACATGCTGTCTGCAGTTGTGACTCCCACTCTGGTCTCCACTCTCAGTCTTGTGACTGGACTGTGACGTGTGGCTCCAGAGTTCCTGCCTTCCATTTCCTGTTTGTAGGTTAAGATCAAACAGTGAGGCACCAGTCATTTAAAAAGGAAAATAAAATGCTAGTTATTTCATATACTGAGGAGGAGGGGTGATAAACTAAGAAAAAAATTAAAATCACATGTGCTTGACTGTCCTTAATCACAATGTTAAAAATCACATTGATACATTTTTGGCAAACTTCTGGATCTTGGACACATCCTTGGGTTTTGTAACTAAATTAAAATTAGCTTTTACTATAACTGAACATCACCAAGCTATTGTACTACATATAACTTTTTTGCTCATCTATGGAATTTTCCAGAATTCAAACTACTTTTCTGTTAACCATTTTTTCCTAACAAAAAAAGCTATTATGGTTCATTTTAGTGTGTATTTCAGAATTCAAATTCTGGGAATGTGGGGTTTGTCAGATATTTTTGTAATAATGGAATCCCGTTTTTTCCTTAGAGATACCACTGAGATTTTTTCTCTCAGGATAGTAACAGCAGGTCATGGATACATTTACATAATATCTATACAATTAGAAGTTAAATTTTATAATTTCTAATATTTAAAAAATAATTAGCACCAAAAAAAAATTTAGCCTTGTCAGAAAACCTCCCTGAAGGTTTTCCAGAACTCTTACCAGAAAATGTACTGATTTTCACATTACTGAGATTGAACTGTTCCTCCATCTACTCTGTGGGCAAAGTCCTCCATGCCATGGCATGACATGACACATGGAGGAATTTCCTACATAATGCAATTAGAAGTAAGAAATGCATTTTCTATTAATTTCCTTGGTACAGTCCATAACCTTTGATTTTCCAGATTCAATTTCTTATACCAAGCAATCTCCATCACACTCCATAGCACTGGAAATTATCTCCAGATACCAAGGGATGAAAAATGCTTGCATTAGCTTCTGCTCTTGGGGGGAAATTGCAGGCAACACATGGAAGTCAGATATTGCATTCTAGGATTTTGTCTTCTTTGATCATATTTTTCATTGCAGTAACGACCTAATTTCACACATTTCCAGTGAAATTTTTTTATTTGAAAAGTCTGCTCTTGGTTGCTCTTTTTAGCTATGACTCAAATGTTCTGGTGATGTTCTCATTAATATCCCTTTTTAGTGATGTTTCGTGGACACAATCCAATAACATTGCTCAAATAAAGGAACACATGAAAGCTGATGAAAAGAGGTACATCATAACTGTGAATTTTGTCAAACCTCTTGTGACAAGTTATATAAAAGCTTTTTTCTTTGTGTCCTTTTCACTTGGAAGTATTTGGAATATTACTAAAAATAATACTAAACTGGTAAATTATTTCAAGGTTTTATAACTACAGGGATAGAGGACAGAAAACTCCTTAGTTAGCAGTAGCTCCCACAAGGTGGATTCCTGAGGGACTCCGTTGTTAGGTGCTGATCAGAGGAAAAAGATATTCCAAGAGGACATACAAAGCTTAATTTATTCACAGTTTACCTAAAAGAATGGGATGGGATGTCTTGGCAATAGCATGGAACAGAAAAACCAACTCATCACTATCTTTGAAACATCTGCACCATATGGAAGGACCACAACAGGTCTTTTCAGTTTTCTCTTTTCTAGACTAAGTAAACTTAACATTTTAATCTGTCTCAGAGAGCATGCTTCCAGACACTCCTTCTTCCCTTCTGAACTCTCCAGTTTGTGATTTTCTCAAAACAATAATGCTTAAAACAAGGGTAGTACTCCTGCAGAGCAGAGAGGACTATTGCTCAGACCTGACATAGAGCACGTCAGCTAATGTAACAGTGTGGTGTCACTCACTTGCCTTCAAATTGTGCCTCATTAGGATCAGTAGCTCCATTTTGTACTGTTCTCCTTTTCTGTACACTTGCCTGAAGGGAAAAGCACTGGACATTAGCAAGTTGTTTCCTTGACTTCAAAGAACCTCTTCAGTTTTTTGGTCATAGATTTTTAATGTGTACTCTTTCCTCCCTCATAATGACCTAATGACTTTTTGGACAAGAACCAAACACAGGATAGAATCAGCTTGAAATATCATTCTAATTTAACACAGTTTCATTTAATCATGCAAATGTTCAGTAATTAATGCAGCCTATATTAATACAGAGCTTTTTGTTTCAATAAAGTGATTATTATCACAATTAGCTGCACTTCTCACTGCTCTCATGTCTCCATGATGTCTCCTCATTAGTTTGTCATGATTCTGGCTCTGTCTTCTTGTGACTTTCCCTTACATGGAAAGCACTTCATCATTCATCATACACAGCCTGTCCTGGTAGGCTGTGTACATAAAGCTTTCCTTTCACAAACACCATAGGGTCAGTCACCTCTTTAAACAATGGTACTGTTCAATGTTGACATCAAGGGCTAACCACAAGAGAAGGAAAGATGGTAAATATACATATATTTTTTACATATTCATGTGTATTTTATCATCTAGATCACCTGAGCCCAATATGCCATCTTGGGTGCAGCTACCTTGGGATACAAAATTTGTTATTGCAGCTCATCTGAACTGATCTCCACCAGAGACTATCACCCCCTCCAGTCCCTTGGCATTTTTTCACATGGAGCCGCTCCGTAGCCTGGTTCTAGTGACCTAGTTTGGCAGAAACACCTTTTACACTCAAATCATGCTGACAGAATGAGGGTAAGTAGCAATTACACACGCAGTTGTCCTCACATATCTGGAAGTGCAGTAAAGTCTGGCAGCAGAACCCACCCAGACATCCAGCTAGGGGCTGGAGACACAGCCCCAAAGCCCCTTCTTTCTCATCAGCTACTGCCAGAATGGGCGTGACCTGAAGTCCTTTTTTTGCCTTTTTTTGTACTCATGACAGTCCAATTGATTTTGGCAGTTGTGCACAATAACCCAAAGTCCCACTTCAGCTACAAATTACATTGGGGTCTTGCTCTTCTCTGTCCTATGCTGGACCAGCTCCCAGCTGCCTTTGAGAGAATTAAATTGGCCAAACTCATCTGCCTAAAAAGATCTGTCTGGTCTTAAAAGAAGAACAGTATAACAATTAATGTTGAAGACAAAAAGAATTAAACCCTGATATTTTCTGTTCTTGTTTTTTTGATGTGAAAACTGTTGGGAAAATTTAAGAGGAAAAAAGAAGTGTAAAATTGCTTACTTCTTCAGAAAGATGTCTAATTCCTGCTAACATTTCTGCCATTGCATATGTTTGCTCTTTCTGTCTGCTTTGGCAGCAAAAGAAATGAAGAAGTTTTTTTTTTTTACAAATATAAGGAATGCTTCTGTCCTTTTGATCTTAATCTACAAGTGCACATACAGGTGAATGAGTTAAATATTTTCAAGCAAGTTTTTTGTCTCTCTGTGTGTGATAAAGGCACTTAAGCAGTCAGCAAAAGCAAAATATAAAACTAATGGAAAGAACAAGCAGGCTCTGAAGAAATACATGATAAGCTGCACATAAAGAAGATACCACTTTCTAGAGGTCTCTGTTGTCAGTGTGCAAGTGGCAGCCACAGTTCCAAAAGGCCTTTCTGTCTTTGCACGTAGCATGAGGACATCTCCGTTTCCTTTCCCTCTGCTTCTGGCAGCCTGAAGAAATGATCACGACTGAGTTCCTGCCTTTTAGCAGGAACTAGAAGCTGTGAAGCTCTGTTCACTTTATTTTTTGAGCCCTCATCCATCTTGGTCTAACTAAATGACATTAACTGATATGTGAAATGGTCTATTCCCCATTAAGTGTAAGATGTCCTTTTTTGACTTGCTTTGCTGTATAAGTCTTTATTGACTACTGGCATCCTACTCTTTGCTCTGTACTTCGTCTTTCTCCCTCCACTCATCTGCTCCTGTAGCTTTTGTCCTCAGCCAGCAGTCTCATTTGTTCCCATTCCTGTGATGTGATGGCAAATGACAACTGTGTATTCCACCAAGTCCATACATTCAATTTTTTTTAAACCACATTAGTGCTTTAATAAACTGGAAATTGTAGAACTTCTGAAGCACATATTTTTATTTAATTAAATATTTAAGATATTTTTAAAATCAGTTCATTGGAATAAGATCTGTCAATAGTATTAAAAACGTTTTTTCCATGCATTCCCTGTAATTTAATCATTAACTAACATGCAAGAGAAAAGACACACAGAGATCTCAGCACTAATTTCCACTAAGGAGTTCCTGCCTCTTATCTCTGGCACCTCGCTGCTGTTGTTTCACATCTCTTGCTCTGCTGTGCCAGTGCGACCGCAAACCATATCAATGAACTGATTTGGTTTGAAAAATAATCCACATTTTCCCTTAGAATATTCTTGAAGATCAATCAGTTCCTGGCATGATATTACTGTGTAAAATGACACTGCCTGTAGGGCTGAATATCCAGACTAAGCATAGATGTCTGGTTTCTTTATGTTGTGAGACTTCTGTTCCACTTGTATGGGAATACATGCAAAAGTAGACTTTGGACTCTGTCTTCAGATTACACATAACAGCAATCTAGTTCCTTGGTTGTCAGTGGTCTGGGATGTCTGATCCCAAGTCTGTTTTTGAGGGACACTGTGACAATGTTGCTAACGTTTCTTTTGCAAGCAATATGGGTACCTATTGTAGAGTTCCTAAATCTCAAGCAGAAATTATCTTTGCTCTCCAAAGCCTTTTAAATCCTCTGGACAGAAGGACCACCTCTTGCCATGGTGTTGGTAAGGCACAGTAGATGTTTGTATTTCATCACTTGCTCTTTATCTCAGACTATGGTACAATGTTTGATGGAGACAGATGCACATGAGGAACAAGGTGGCCATTGTCCTGTGCACTCCAGTGACCATCCAATGCTGAACTGTCTAAGACATGGAAATGAAAACGAAAGTGATAATCACAGCAACAACTTCCATCTAAACCAGGATGATTTATCCTCCTAATGTAATTTAGTTAGCATAAGAATATTATCTAAATTCAGATATTGTATATAAATACAGAAATTGGTTGCCTAAACAAAGTGAATACTTTCTTGTGTCAATGGAGAGATTCAGAGTTCCCAGGCAGGTGCGAAGGAGAGAGCGAGCTTTATTACAAAAGCCAAGCCTTTTTAAGCAGTTAGTCATTATCAGAATACATAACACAACAAACAATAATTCAACCAGTCACCATAAGCCACGAGGTGATCATGCTGAAGTCATGTAACTTGTTTTCTCTGCTTCTAAGTTAGCTGAGCTTGTTCCCAGAGGCCTTTTTACTTAGCCAAAGTAACAGAAGTGAACCATGATTTTACAAGGGTAACAAGGCCTTCATTTTGCAAGGTTTTACCTATCCGCAACATTTTCTAACATAGTCTAGGCAGAAGAGGAAAGTGAGTTTTGCACAGAGGCAATATGACTCAAGGTTATGTATAAGGTTACACTGTTATAAAGAATGCAATCGTTGCATTCTCAATATTACTCTCATGACTAAAAGCACTTGGAAAATCAGAGGAAATGCAGGGATATTTGTTTAAATTGAAAACAATTGCAAAAAAGTCTCTCTTCTTAGAAATAAGTTATATGAAGGTTGTGATGTCAACTTCTGATCAGTATGTTCTCCCATAGGCTTCAGTGGAACCACAAATGTTCTGTAAAACAGTAACGACTAATGCAACTAGTATTTGCTCTGTATAAAGCTGCACTTTGCCCATGTTGCATGTTGTCTGGAGTGGCAGACAGCAGACAAGAAGTATTATTCCTCCTTAAACATTCATGACAAGAAGTTTAACCTTTATTAGTTATGGAAGAGAGAAGAGTGGGGGCCAGTCTTTTTCATCCTAGCATCTCATTTGAAAAATAAAAATGACATCCACCTGCCTGCCTTCACCATACTTTGTGCTGTGAAGTGGAAGCTGTTAAGACAGCAATAGCAGCAAAGTGTTATTACTGTATGTATGTATTTATGTACGCCTATGTTTTGTGTGTGGTTTTGTGATCTCATACTTCGTATGTACATATCTCCACAGAAGCTGGCGTCACTTAAAAGGAAAACAAGTAAATATGTCCCCTTTCCATTTATTTTTTTTTTAGCATCAGATTGGCTCATCTTGAGTTTTCATGCTGCAGTATTTTCACCTGAAAACCACGTTGATTTTTTACATAACCTAAGTATATGAAGGTAAGGTTGCAAAACACAAAAAGAGACACAAGACACATCATTATGTGTTTGGAAATCCTTTAGGTGTGTTCCAGAAGAGTACAGATTCCTTAAAATAAAAAGATAATAGATTTCTTGGAAAACAGGGAAAGAGTTTGCAAGTCTAAGTAGCAGGGTATGTTTGCTGTACAGACGATGTTAAAGTACTTCATCTTTTCAGCCTGTAGGTGGGACTGTGTTTTCAGCGAACCCATCTGTGAAAAAAATTCTGCATCTGCATCAGGCAGCTCAGGCTGCTGCTAACACTAGCTGGAGCAAGTCAAGTGATTCTTGACTTGTGTTTGAGTTATTTCTGGGGGGAAAATAGCCCGTGTCCGAAATTACTTTAGTCCTAATGGGCCAGCCTGAAATCTCTGTTCTCACTGCAGTCCATGGGCATTCTGCTGGCTACAAATCCACAATTGCAGGATTTGTTCCTGTTAAAAAGCACTTCTGTAGCTGAAAAAAAGAAAGTCTGTGGAGAAATGTTGAATTTATAGCTATGGAAAATACGGTAAGTGAACTGATGATGGTGGATTAAGTAACATTTTGAATTGGGATTAGCAAGTAAATTCTCATTAATAACTTCCTGGCTCAGAAAAATAAATCAATCACAGGCTGGGATTCTTCTTTATAAAAACGCTTAGGGTAAAGGGTAACAATTGAAATGTTTATGGCACTTTGGTCCCAGAGACACTGTGACTCTCGTAACACTGAATGCAATTCCTCAGGTAAGCAAGGACCACATACTGTGGGCCAAACGTTTTTATGAAAGCACTGAAATTGGACTTTGACACTACTGCTGCTACACAGTACTGGCTAAATGCCTTTTGTCTCTTGTTTTGCCTCATGCTGGCCCTCCTTCTCCCACTCTTACTCATTCCCAGCAGTACCTTACCTCACAAGGAGCAGCCCATGTGAAGGGGTAGCAGCCCTGTGATTTATGGGCTTACTATCTCTTCTGTTGTGTTTACACAGCTTACACTCAAATAAGACAGCTAGGAGAGTATGGAGCTCACATGTAAAATGAAAAAGATATTGTGCTGGGGGAAGGAGGAAATCAAGAGAGATCCGACCAGATTTTGGTGCTGTAAACACATCTGTAGGGTCACCATAAAGCAATGACTACAAAGGTCAGCATTTCAAAATGTGTCTTAAGAAAATGTTTTTGCAAGCTTTGTGGTGAAGATGGCTGGTGTGTTGTATATTGTAACATTCTGCTTAATCTCCGCTATGTTATATGGAGTCATTTACAACAAAAAATGCCTGACATAACTTACAGCACAGGAACACACAAAACCAGCTTCACCAGGGTGGATGTTTATGTAATCTTCAAGAACACTCTGAAGTTTGATTCAGTAATCAAATAAAACTATGAGAGGCACATTTTTCAGAGACACTACCCATCTTTGAATTTCTGAGCTTCTTTATTTTACCGAGCCTTGTTAGATAAATGCCGATGATTATTTCTGTACCTTGTGTTATCTGCTGTTTTCATTCCACTTCTCCATTGTAATTGCAGAAGTGCTTTGAGCTTTCTTTATTTGATTGAAGCATCTTAAAGGTGAGCAGATGGTCACCACAGGAGCGCAGGTTTCCCATTCATAGCCTGCACAGTGAAGGCAGCAACAAAAGTTAAGTTTACACATACTGCCCTGACAACGACCTCCGTGCCGAACAAAACAAACCCCTTCTGTACAGCCAGAAGCAGTTCACTCACCTTTCAAATGCAAACCTGGCACTCTGTAATAACCATAAAACATCAAACCATGCAGCCCTGCTCCAGCTTTCAGGATGCATGCTGCTACAGGGCACAGAAAGCTCCACAGAGAGCCATCCTTTAGGATATTGTTGTCAAAAAGCATCAGGTATTCCAAAGCCTCTTTCACAAAACGTTTGCACATTTCACATTACTTTATTCCAGAAAAGGCATATCCATTTTAAAAGACACAAAAAAAATCTTAAGCATAGCATCTCTAGGCCAGTGAGTAGAGCTGAACAGGGATGCTCTTATGCCTGGGCAGTGTCGTCAGAACAATTTTTTTTCCCAATAAAATAATCTCAGAACAGGACTTGTCTCCTTCACTGGGGATAACCTCTGCTGCTTGGAGCATGAAATTGTGTCTCTCACACAGTGGGAAATGACAAAAACCGGCATCTAGACCTTCTTGGCACAGGAGCCTCACAAAGATCCCAGAGGGACACAGGCAGGGGTCACAGGTCCAGAGTCAACTTCCGCGTAGGGTTATGCTGTGCACAGGCACCTTTTCGGGTGAGATGGGACCAGGGCAGCCCTGCCCGTGCCCTACCGCAGTACTCTTCAGGCTGTTGTAGCCTGAATCTCCTGGCGCTGATCCTGCAACCCCTCCTTCCCCAAAACTCACAGCCTTGCCGAGCACTGACCCTTGAGCCCTCGAGGTGGCTCAAAAGCCTTGCTTATGCAGTAAAGGAGAGCCTAAGCGGGCTGGAGCAAACCCCCAAAAATATTTAAGAAAATATGAAAGTGCAATGGGATCCTTTACTCCCCAGCCCCGATTACGGGGACTCCCTTGGCGAGGGAGGGCAGCAGCCGAG